>JAUZSU010129212.1:0-16983 GCA_034780255.1 Parotocinclus maculicauda
TCATGGATGGCAGATCACCACCTTAAGCTAAATCCTGGCAAGACAGAAGTCTTACTCTTCTCAGGTGACTCTTGTCCCCACCAGGACCTTGTCCTCTCAATCGGCAAGGCTTGGATCTCTCCCTCTGTTGTGGCATGCACCCTGGGGGTGACTAGGGACAACCAACTTTCTTTTTCTTTCCACATTGCCACGCAGAGGCCAGAGGCCACGCAGATTTTTGCCATCTTGAGACTGGACTAGTGCTTTTGCCATATTTGGAACACCTCCCGGAAGTCATGTTCTGTAAGGGTTCCAAGCACCATCTACTCTACTCTGTCAAAAGGGTGACCCTTCAGCATGACTATTATTGTTTCAGTGTGGTCAAAACTTGTCCACATGCTGCACAATCATGCAAACATCAAAGAAAAAAGATGGACATGTTTTTAGTTGCTTTATTCTTGGAGACTGCAAGCTGTTAAATGTATTGCATGTTCAACTTAGATGTGATTGCCTGAACTGTTCCAAAGGACACTTTGCAAATAACATGTGTTGTGCGGTAGCATTCAGTGGTGTATAATAAGAAACATCTTTGTTTTGATATATTTCAATTATGGTATCATTAAATTGATCAGAAGAATTGACACATTCACAAAAACTTGTCAAGACTTAGAAATATCATTTCTTTTTGAACAATTCCAGAAGTTTTCACTCAGCTATAATTAATCTAGGGTCCAGGATCTGGGGTCCAGAGAGGCATGTATGGAACACCTTTAAAGTTCAAATAACGGCTCTAGCACCAAATGTAAAGAAGCTATGGCCCTGCTCCTCAACCTGAGCGAAGGAAAACAGACTAAATTCCTGTTTCACCATGACAGAGTGCTTCAATGACTGGATAATTGCTGTTTCTGAATCCATCCAGTTGTCAAATTCATGAACAAAATCAAAAGTTATTGAACTCCATAAAATTGTCTAACCGCCTTTGTACTTGTGATAGACTCCAGCCTGCTCAATAGTTTTTACACTTCTTCCAGAGAGGAGGGCATGTCAAGAAGTGCATCTCTCAGTTCTGCTGCAGTGCCAGACAGTTTGCCAGAAGATCTTATTAACCATGTGAAAGTATTTTCCCATAGCCTGGCCAAACTTCTCTGATGCCTAAGCTTTCACCTCTGCAACAGCCATTACTGCAGACGATCTGGCCTTCCAATAACTCTCAGCTGATTCATTAGATGTCTTTGTGAACCATACCCAAAAGGATTCCTTCTTCAAAAGTGACAGCTTCTCTGACTAGTGTCCACCACCATGTCCTCAGGTTGTCGCCATTTGAACTATGAAAACATTCTTACATCTTCCACTACAATTGAAGGACTGAACATGGTCCATTTAGAATCAATGCTCTGACTTCACTCAGCACAAGAGGTTATCATCCCTTTTGGAGGTGTCAAACTCAGTATGCACTGAAGCCTCCACCAGACACTGACAGGATTCACCAGGAACTTTTTCTCCTTGATTAGAAAATTTAATGCCTACAAAAATTAGGGGATATTTCACTATGGGATATTTCATTTGGAAGTATACCCTAAATTTGTGAGCATCATATTTTCTAGTACACTTGTAAACAGTGGTTGAACAAGGTATTTCTTTCCAAAATTTTACTGCTTACACAGAAGTGTAATTACATTTCACTGCTCAAGCATTACAGGTAGGGTTTTCCGACATAATAGAACTATTCTGTATAGTCAGTAGTTTGAGTACTCTGAACTGATTTATAAATAATTCATTAGCATTTTTTGCATAAAATAAGTATTTGATACAATAGAAAAACAGAACTTAATATTAAGAAATACAGAAAACTTTGTTTGAGGTTAGAATTGTCCTGTTGTTCTTAATCAAGTCTGCTCACACTGCGGCATGGATTTTGGCCCACTCCTCCAAACAGATCTCCTCCAGATCTTTCAGGTTTCTGGGGTGGCACTGGGCAACACTGAGTTTCAGCTCCAAAGCAACATTGTCTATTGGGTTCAGGTCTAGAGTCTGGTTAGGCCACTCCAGGACCTTCTGACTGAGTCACTCCATAGTTGCCCTGGCTGTGTGTTTCAGGTCATTATCATGCACGAAGACCCAGTCACGATCAACCCTTCAATACCGTGCAGTCGTCCTGTCCCCTTTGCGGAAAAACGCCCCCACAGTATAATGTTTCCACCCCCATGCTTCACGGTTGGGATGGTTGTACTCATCCTTCTTCTTTCTCCAAACGGCGAGTGGAGTTTTAAAAAAGCTCTATTTTGGTATCATCTAACCATATTACCTTCTTCCTTCTCTCCTCTGGATAATTCAGATGGTAATTGGTGAACTTTAAATCAGCCTGGACATTTGCTGGAATGAGCAGGGGGACCTTCAGGACTTTCCCGCAGGATTTCAACTTATTAAAGCATAGTGTGTTACTAATGGACATCTTTGAGACTGTGGTCCCAGCTCTCTTCAGGTCATTGATCAGGTTCTCATGTGTAGTTCTGGGCTAACTCCTCTGTGCTAACTCCTGACCTTTCTCAGAATCATCTTTACCCCACCAGGTGAGATTATGCATGAAGCCCCAGACCAGGGAGGATTGACAGTCATTTTGTGTTTCTTCCATTTTCTAATAATTGCATTCTAAATAATTTGGCTATGAGGGAAGCAACAATGCTGTGTGAAATTTTTTGGTCTTTCTGGCAGTCAGTTGTTGAAGTTTTCTGGCTATGATATGGGAGCTGCATTCTTCGGACATCATTATCTTAAATTCCATCTTCAGATACCTGTGATGAACAACAAAAGTTTTAAACCATTAAATCTTATTTCACGCAAAAAACAGTTTCTGAGACAATTCTGACTAAATGTAATTTTCTATTTTCACAGTATTCTGTGAATTTTGACTCAAACTGTATATTCTTTACTGATATTTTATACATTTTAAATAGGTAACATAAATTGATTTTAATGCTAGTCATATTTTAAACCACAGCTTTGGAAAAATATTTGTGCTTTTACTTTGTAAGGCATCACAGAGAAGATAGACATGATGGTGGTTAGTACAGATCAATAGACCAATAGCCCAAGGCTTTGCTGTTCAACCCAAGGACAGCTCAGTAGGGAGCTACTCATTTCTCTACTAATTTCTTTGAAAACCCAAGGTCAAATGATGAGAACTGGTCTTTTTGATTTAATTTGTAAGATATTGAGATGACCAAAAAAGATCAAATCTGTCCTTCCAAACCAAATTAGACATGCCAGCAGGGGATGTGCAGCATTGCAGGCTTATAGTAAATTAATTATACCTTCGTCTTCTCTGACAAGACTCCTAAGGAAAGTGGAAAACTGGTTTGACAGATTGAAAAAAATAAATAACCTGCCCAAATCTGCTTTTTTATTTCAGCTGAAATAATTTTTGCATTAGCAATGATCAGAATATTTTACTTTCAGATAATTGTCTCATTGCTATTCAGTGACTATTAAGAGTATATAATTGTTTGAATCCATGTGGAATGCCTTCTCTTTTTTCTGTATCATTTAAGCAATCATGACTCCTCTAAATGCCTCTTGGCCACAAAGCAATAATTATATGTATGTAAAATCTAATCAATTTGAACACTATACGTTCCTTTCATCTTCATCTCTGTTAAATCATTTTGTGAGAAGGTCTATTGCTGACATATGATATGCTGTGCATTACTGGTTAGTTAAGCAGGAATCCCTTTTGAAAAAAATATATCCATATGTTTGCTATTCTAAGCCTTATCCCTTTTATCCCCTTACACCTCTTAATCTTGCAGTGGCTTGCAGTATACTCAAGGGATTTCACCAGAGGCATGGACAGACAGTGTGCAGGCTATGTAGCATGATAAGACTAGCCAGCAATGTTAGTGCACAGGGCATCATCCTCTGCCATCTGTCTCACAGGCGGCGGTCCAACAGTGTGGCATGGCACCCACCAGCACAGAAGGGAAGATAGTTGCTTGCACTCTCATTTTTGCTCTCATTGTCATAGTTAGTGCTAAATTTACTCTGTTCCAATCTGTATCATTGCCAAAGAAATAATAATCCCACAGATTAATTACTATTCTGCTTTGTGTATATTGAGCAACCAGGATAAATTGGCATAGATGATTATTAAGCTCATAGTAAAGGAATGTAAACACAACATCAATGCTTAATGGCACGCTTTTAATAAAAGCGTGTTTTAATATTCAAACTTTAAGGGACTGGGTTTTGGGAACATGGCTTCAGTAACATGGAAACCTTAGCATATTATCCTAAATATATTTGTATTTTTAAGAGAGAAACATGTTACTTTACCTTATAATATCAGCCCTTGCTGTCATCTCCCAAAAGTTGTAGTGTCATATATCACTTTGTCAAGCCCACTGTTTTTGAACCTGTAGACTGTAGACAGGTCATGTCACTGATGTTCTTGCCACCCTCCATGAGTGCATTCCTGAGGCATAATAGGGATGTTGACAGTGTCATGTTAAAAACCCATTCTCTGTACAGAATGACAACTCCATCTCATAAAAAGTTGGGGCAGTATTGAAAATGCTCATTAACAAAATGTATTCTCCTTACATTTACTTTGATTTCCTTTTAAAATAAAGTTGATTAGACAAACCATTTAATATCTCATGATGTTTACTGTCTGTAATTATATAAAAGTCAAAGTACATATAAGGAGCACTGTGTTTTTTAAATATTTGCATTTTCCATTTCGGGCCTAGAATTTACATTTGTATAAATGGAGTGCTTCAGTGAAACAACTCTATATTATGCTCTAAATGTGTATCCCTCATTTCTCTTTGATTATGTATTACTAACAACAAAGGTTCTTTTTTATTTCTATTTAATAAAAATATCTCTGCATTAATTTATTCATACCTTTACACATTTTATTTCCTGTTGAACCATTTGGAATTTCTGAAATGTGGTCTGACTTTTGTTCATAGCATCGTTCGTAGCATCTGCCAAAAGTAAAAACGCACAAACAATCGTTAAACACTTGAATAAATTCCTTGGTCATTCAAATTATTTGACGCTCTGTGTTAAACTTTTCTCTTGATGTCAGGTGCTACAGTTAATAAAATTAGTTTACAAATGCTGTGAACATGCTCTTCTAAAGAAAGACCAGTTCATAGTTTGAACATGACCTGATTACAAATTTGAAGACATTCTCTAGAGACACTGTATTCTATGTAATCTTGTTCCAGTAATCTAAGTAATATATTATTACAACAGTTTACATAAAATTGCTCAGACATTTTTTTTTTTCATATTATTATCACTTGGGTAAAGAAAAAGAGTAGCTGTCCCTATGCTGGCACATTTGCTGAAAACAGCAGTGGTCTTGAATTTGTTTTATAAAATCACACTTTTTTACATGTTCTTAAAGTAATTATGCTGTACTTACACATACTTTATTAGTGAGTGTCAGTAAACCTTTTCTTAGTTCAATGA
This sequence comes from Parotocinclus maculicauda, assembly GCA_034780255.1. Classification (NCBI taxonomy): domain Eukaryota; kingdom Metazoa; phylum Chordata; class Actinopteri; order Siluriformes; family Loricariidae; genus Parotocinclus; species Parotocinclus maculicauda. The sequence goes on from JAUZSU010129212.1 coordinate 5,458, forward strand.
AGCAACATACTTGACAACATACACTAATTTCCCAAATACTGCAAATTCCATTACAAGCAGGGACAAAATCCAGTTATTGTTTTATTTATAATATTCAGTAATGATTATTGAAAAACTAAACCAAGTTATTCAGATTTCTAGATCAAGAGTAAAACTAAATCATAAAAAAAAAATTATTTGTATGTGTGAAAAACATTGTCAGGTTGTGTTCAAATGTGTTCAGTGGCCATGCATTGACATCTGTAAATTGGCTGTATATGCAGAATTGTGTTGTTTGTGTAAAATTTTGTTTGAAAGATGCTAAAGTATTTCTTTAAAGTGATTATATAGGTTAATGGCTTTGCGCTTTTGGAAGTGTTGGAAGCCAACGCTTTTTCCTCAAAATGTCAGTTTTAATTGCATGAATGAATGTGTCCATGTCAGTCTTTAAGAGTGTATGTAGGAGTCATGAATTTCAGTAGCTTTCGATGAAAATACAGTAATCACTTGCTTTACAAGCAAAAGCATTACAGCAGATGTTTCTTTCATAATATTAGTGTTGCATTGCTATAGTATTTACTTGTATAAAATGTTAATAATAAAACGTTTTTTTGTTTTAATTCAGGACATTATGGTTAATTATTTCTTTTAATACCTGTTTTGACTGACAGGTCAGCTTCCTGCTCCCACTCAGACAGGGTTCAGTGCAGCTGTCTAGTTAATGAGGTCGGCTTCGAGGATTATAATATTGGGGGGAGGGGGGATATTATTGCATATATGTGTCAGGCAAGACACTCAAAACCTCCCAGTGTGACTGTGACCAAGGGAGCTTTTTTTCTCTCTGATGCCTCTTATTTTCCATAGAACAACAAAGAAAAATATCACTGTCTCCCTGGAGTGACTTAAAAGGCCTGGACCTATGATGGACATTTATGCAAATAAAAAGGTTATTTATTTTTGCAAGTCCTTCGAGACATGGCCCAGGAGTAATGTTTCTAGTTTTTGTTAACATCTTGTTAAGCTCGTAACGATTTATTATGATTACATAATGAAATCAATTATATATAACTGATATAATATATATTATTATATAAAATATAATACAAATAAAATAAATCTACAGAATAATCGTTTTTACACAACTCCAGGATAAATCTGCTTTATTATACCCCTTGTATTTTTGTTGTCCTACATTTTATGTGGATGCGCTCACCTATCGGTTAGTGGACCATACCTTTGAAAAGAAAACAGAGCTGAAAAATAAGTGAAAAACTAAATAAAAAAGTTTAGTGAAAAAGTTCAGTGCAGCATATGCAAGCAATTACATGACCAAGTTCCCATCTGTGTGCACAGTCACAGCGCACTGCCACTCATCAGCCACTAAGCAAGATGAAAATAATCCACTGATAAAGCCTGATGTTTACTGGTGTTTACAGAAATCAGGTTCTCCAGTACTAACACAACTTTCTCATGTCTCCTCCCTCAGTAGCCCTGCTGTTGATTTTTTTGCTTTTGTTGTATTTTTTTGCTTCATACGTAATCTTTCTTTTTTCTACAAGCCTTAACCTTGTAGCAGCTCTGCTGAATGTCTGTCCTCAGTTATTTTATTAAATGTAATGATAGCTAAACTCTGAAACAGTTTGTCACTGCTAGGAACTGAATGTTGTTTAAAAAATATATGATCAGTATATATTATTTTGTAACAATAATATTATGCATAACAACATATAAGTTATAAATTGCACTTGAATTGGTCTTAATTTGAATCATAACCATTGGACAAAACTCCTGCATGTTTTAATTTTAAATGTATGCGTTTCTATCTTTCTTTGAATCCCACTCACATGGAAATTCTGTAAAATCAGACATGTGTTCCAGCAAATGCTCCATCCTTTTTAAATCCAAAGTTAATGCTGATTGGAGGGTGACTGAATGGTGTACTGAGTGTGTGAAATTTGTCATGTATTAGAGATGTTTGAATCCAATTACCAACTACTTTCTCCTCCAGGAATCCCAGGTTTTTTTTGCACATGGACTATAAAATTACCTCTGCCTCTGAAAATATCCTGTGTAAACTTATCTCTCAAAGTCCAAGCTTAAGTTTTATTTTAATAACTTATTAAATGAAGGCACCGGGACAGTTCAAGTTCCAAGACCTATCCTAGCCTGTGGAATAGGAATAAGAATATCAAGTGTCCAAGTTTAAACATCTTTGCAATTTCTATTGTATCTGTTCATTTAGTGTGCGTGTGTGTGCGCGTGCATACGTGTGTGGGTGTGTGCGTGCGTGGGTGCGTGCGTGTGTGGGTGTGTGCATGTGTGTGTGTGCGCGTGTGTGTGAGTGTGCAGTTTGAGCTTGTAGACCTCCCCTTAGGCTGTAGTTCCTGGGCCCCTCGAGTTTACACCTCTCTGCCTCAGCTGCACCTGTGACTGATTAGAATGATTGCGTAACAAATGAAACATGTCTTTTCTCATTAAATAATCCATTCAATTTAATGTGTGCTTTGTATTGACCCATGTAACAGGATAGGGCCATATTCATCCCTAACTCATTTTCCTGCAGCCATGCAGACTCAATTGTCACTTATGTGGTTTGTTATATGTATTGATGTTGTCTGTATCTGTTGGCATGTATATGAATGCAAGGCCAAGGGTGCAAGCTTAAGCTGAACACCTGTGATCTTATATTCCTCAGGAGGAACTGGATCAATAACAATCAATTATCAATAGCTGATATAATCACATGGGCAAGGAATAACTTTGGCAAATGTTGTCAACCACTACAATACAGAGTAACAGCATCTCACAAAAGTGAGTACACCCCATCATGGGACAATGCTAAAGATATGACACTGATAATGTAGATACAAAGTAGTCAGCCTACTTATTGTATAACAGTGTACATTTGCTGTGTCCTTAAAACAAGTCAACACACAGCCATCAATGTCTAAACCACGAGCAACAAAGTGAGTACACCCCAAGTGAAAATGTCCAAAATGTGCCCAAAGGCAAGACACACTTGTCTTTGTTTCTTCACCTGGTTGCCGCCACACACGCTTGACACCATCTGAATCAAATAAGTTTATCTTGGTCTCATCAGACCACAGGACATGGTTCCAGTAACCCATGTCCTTAGTCTGATTGTCTTCAGTAAACTGTTTGTGTATTTTCTTTTCTACATCATCTTTAAAAAGGCTTCCTTCTGGGATGACAGCCAATGCAGACAAATTTGATTCAGTGAGTGGAGTACCGTCTGAATACTGGCAGGCTCACCCCCAACCCTTTAACCTCTATAGCAATGCTGGCAGCACTCCTATGTATATTTTTAAAAGCCAACTTCTGGATATGATGCTGAGCACGTGCACTCAATTTCTTTGGTTAACCATATCTGAGTGGAACCTGTCCTTTTAAACCGTTGCATGGTCTTGGCCATGAGCTGCAGCTCACGTTCAGGGTATTGGCAATTTTCTTATAACCTAGGCTACCTTTATGTAGGACAACAATTTTCTTCCGTATTTGCCATAAGGTGCCATGTTAAAATTCCAGTGACCAGTATGAGAGAGTATAAGAGCAATAACACCAAATTTAACACACCTGCTCCCCAAGAACTCCCAAGACCTTGAAACACTAATGAGTTACATGATACTAGGAAGGAAAATGGCTAATTGGACACAATATGGTCATAGCTGATGGTTTAGACATTAATGCCTGTATGGCCATTTACGGCAGTTTAGACATATGTTAAGTTATTTTAAGGACACAGCAAATTCATACTGTCAAAAAAGCTGTAGACTGACTACTTTGCATTGTATCAAAGTGTCATATGTTGTCCTACGGAAAGATATAATAAAATCACTACGAAAATGTGAACTTCACTTATCTTTTGTAAGCTACGGTACATTCAGAAATGCAATTTAAAACTGTACTGTGCAAAAAAGAAGCCTCATGTTAACCTTGTTCTGAAACCGCTTTAACTTTTCTGGGGCATCCAGGATGGACTATCACACAGTAGAAACGTATATTGTGGTTGGATGAATGATTATTCCAGGTCTTTTTTTAATGTATGCCATGTGCTCAACACCAAAAATGATTGTATGAAAGGGTTGTATTAGTGCCCTTGAAAAAGGTCATTTACAGTTCTGTGCTGGCAGCATTAATGCACAAAAGCACATTGAGAACATTGAGCAATATGTGCTTGCTACAAGACGTCATCTTTTCCAGGAACCTCCATGCATTTTTCAACAAGACAATGCAAAACCACATGGTGCACACAAATGGCAGCATCATGGCTGTGGAAGAAGAGTGTATGGGTACTGCACTGGCCTGCCAGCAGTGTTTTCCTGTCTCCAATAGAGAATATGTTTATATAGAGAAAAATTTTGAAATGAAAAATGTGACAATGATCACTTAATGCTGCTGCATTCCTTAAGACGTTTGCAGGATGAATGGGACAAAATATCACCTAAAACAATAAATCGCTTGATATCCTCTGAAAGGGAATGGCAACATTTATTATCCTCTGGAAGTAGCTGAGAAAGCCAAGGTATTTTATTTGTTTCCAGAAATGAAAACAAAGAAGATACCTGCATAAAGGAGAGGGACATGACAACTGGGGCAACTGCATGTGCGTACAGAAGATTCAGCATTGGAGTCATAAATCAACCAGACATTTCAAAATACTATGACTATGTTTCAGAGGCCTTACTAGTTGATACAGTGCCCATGCTTAAGGTTGCAATGCATGAACAGAAAGCAATAACAAATGACATAAAGTTCCTCATATTTAAATCCATACTCAAATTTGTTTCTATATTTCATTTTTTGTGTGTTGTCTCAAATAATATGCAAAGTAAATGGGCAACGGTAATAAAATCATCTACACTACATAACTGCATAACATAATTTTTACATACATTTTTCTATTTTATATCAGGAATTGTTATATTAAGTTAATTAGAAACAGTGTTCTCCAATTTGATCTAGATAGATACTGTTCTTTTACATAAATATGATTTTCTTGAGTCACGTTGTGTCTAATTTGTGTGAGATTAAAATTACAAGAGACATGGCAGTAGATGTTTTTGTGTTCATCCCAGTATTTACTCAATATACTCCCAGTATTACTGTTTAAAATAATTATTTTCTATTCTAATTATTTTCTTATTTTGATAAAGAACTTCTCAGTTACTCTATAAGTTAAAATAAAATCCAATGCTACACATTTTAGGCCCAAATATTAAACAAAAATTGAGAATGTAAGTTGTATTTTCTCTATATAAACTAAATATAAATATATTTATAGAAGTACACTTTAAAGCTGATATTGTTGTTGTGGTTTTGGAACAGACACCTGGGCCTGTTGACATATGATATCCTAGTTCTGCTTAGAACTCAGATGCATAGAAATGAAAGTTTTGATGCTTAAGCTGTGAAAGGCTCAGCAGTCTTTTGTTTGTGTGCTTTGTTTTGTTTTGTTTTTATTGCATATAAGGCAATCTCCCCTGAGATAAGTATAATCAGAGCTAATGTATTGAGCTTTGTAAAGTGTTCTTCAGTCAATTATTTGTTGTAGAATGGGCCAGTCAAGTTCATATTAACATAATTACTGACCATTCTTTTATCTTTAAATATTTTGCTAACTTAACTCAACTTAATTTATTGGCTTTTGGCACAAAGGCGACTAATTTCCTCAGTTTACCTTAGTTGTTTACAACATCTTGGCATCCACCTCGGAATCCTGTTGAGATGCATCTATCTTTACAATCTGAGGCATGTAAGTATGCATCCTCTGAAATTCCAGAGCCTTTGTTTTCAGAGGTAAGGAAAGAAAATTGATGAGTCTTCTGTTGATTTGACATCCTTGGAAAGTCCACCTCTGCCTCACACCTGCTGGCAATTCAAGCCCATAATGGCCCTGTGTGCTGCAATGAAGGATGCAATGCCTGGAAAAAATGCATACTGTTAAAGACTGGAAATAGTGCAGGATGCTTAGGAAAATTGTCAGGAATGTCAAGTTGGACATTGCTTCCATATTCACCATGCAGCCAAGAATGTAAGCATTGTTTGTATAGTTAAATGCTTCATCATTGGCATAAACATTTGTGTTTTTTACTTCAGAGTTTTAGTCAGGACTTTTTTTTTACCAATAACTTTCAGTACAAAAACAAGATATGACACATTGTATTACTTGTCTTTATTGTTTTTGATATTTTTGTAATTAAATAACTTTACAGAATTGCTTCAAGGTACACAGCTCATGTGTGATTCCACCATAGCTACAAAAACCTGGCAATACATAATACCTCAAATTTTATATAAAGTATTTTAAAGTGATTTATCCTTGTGCAAAAAAAGAGTTATTCATAATGTATTATTGTGTTTTCTCTGTGGATAACTGTTTGGCTCACTATATTCTAGAAGTTGAATCAGTTCATCTGGACAAATCTAGGTGATTTCTTTAGTGTAAGCTAGCTGGAAAGCTTTCGCAGTTTTAAATACAGCACATTTGCATAATGACTGGTACCAGCACCATTGCAAACAATGGGACTGGTGATCATTTTAAAGGATGGGTATTCTCTTTTTACAAAAATGGCTTATTTTTCTCTGTGTTCATACTTCTATTTACCTTGTACTTTTTGGGAATGAAAGAAGATTGTCTTAGCAAAAAAGAAATGTTATTATCACCAAGTACAAGCAATCTAAAGGGTCTAAGACTATCTCCAAAGACTTGGCATCCTAGCTTTAACAGTTCATAATTTTACCAGAAATTTTGCTACTCATACTAATGAGTGAACTAATAAGAGAACCCTCTGAACAAAAAAAATACAACATTTAAAGACATTCAGGCTCAGATGGAGACATTCAGTGATGGTTTCAAACTGTACCACACACCACACATTGAACAACACAGGGCTCTAGGGGTGGAGGCCAGGGAGGACTGCACTGCTAAAAGAAAAACATAAAAAGAGCAACTGAACTTTGACAAAACTTAAAGAAAAGCCACAGTCCTTCCTGGAAAATGTTCTATGGACAGATAAAAACAAATGAAAAATAACATGGCAGAGGGCACCAGTGTTGTGTTTATAGACAACAAAATGAATCAAATTAATTAAAGTACACCCTGCAATATGGTGGAGGATCCATAATATTGTGAGGCTGCTTTTCTGCATCTGGGCTTGAACATGTTACAGGAACAATGAAGTTGCATTATCAATCCCAGGTGGAAAGGCCTGAGTCCTTCCTGTGCCCAAGATGGTTTAATCTGGGTGCTCTGGTTTCAACCCAAAATCCAAATACATGCCTAAGATTAATTGATTATATGTTAAAGTGGCCAGAGAGAGTGAGTGTATGTGTCCTACGGGTTGCTCCGGCCTTGCACCCTATTGCACTGGCTCGCCAATGACCCTGTCCAAGATTAAGCAGATAATAAAGGATTACCCGAGAATTTTACAGCACAAGTGCATAGTTGTATGATTCAAACACAATGGGGCCAGCAGCAATAATTATATCTGCTACTGGAAAAAGGAACTGTGCAGACATTCAAGAGTTTAAAATATGTGTTTTATGGCTGTATTACGGAAGGATGCCTTTTATTCTGTCCACGTCAAATGCTATGTTCCTTCTTAAGTTTTATTTTTTAAATGTCTGCATGTTGACAGATCAACTTTTTTTACATGCTATTAAAATATTCTGGATTATACAACTAATTCTGAAGATACTGGCTTTTATACTAAACAACCAAGGGTGCTAATAATGTTGACCACAGCTGTAGCATCTACACCATTTGGCCCTACAAGTAGCTAAGTGGCAATCGGGAGGTGTGACTTAATGAAGTCAATGTATAATCAGGAATTCTGAAGGCAAATCTCTGCCCAGCAGGGATTGGATTCCTATGATACACCCTACAGTGGTCTCCTACCAAGCTATGGCAGATCTTTTTTTTTATTTTTTGCCTATGTTTTTTTTTTTTTTCTCTTGACATTCACTGACCTAGATTGCGATAATCAACAAGTGGACTATTAGGACCTCTTTCTGCTGAACGGTCATCTGGTATAACAATTTTCCTGATGGTAGGAGATGTGATCCACACTGCTAAGTCACCACAGGGTCTTCATGGATGATAAAATTGGTCAAACACACTTGGAGCAAGCACGCTCAATCACCTTTAATAAACAATACTTTCCCTCAATCAACACTTACAACACTTAAGGTTCTCAAAAGTCAAAGAAGTGGTAGAACAGCAGTTTCTACATGCACCATTTAGCACAGCTTACGTTTCCCAGCAAGTTCTGAGAAGGTTTTAAACCCACAGTGCTAATCTATCATTTTAAAGCAAACATATAATACATGGGTGTGAGGTTGCTTTATCTGGCACAATGTCTTCTTTGATCACTTCAACATCAAAACAATGTAACTACCACATCTGCACTTTTAGGGATAAGAAGGTGGTTAAATAAAGGGTTAGAAAGGGGTAGGTGCTGATTTAATGTCTCTTTAAATGTTAGCTGTGGATGGACAGCGAAAGGTGATCACTGGGGAAAAAGAACTGCCAGGAATAATGAGCCAGAAATAGCAGGTGTCACTAGATCAGTGAAAGGAATGTGTTTGCAGGGGTCAATCCTAACACCCTGGGAGCATGCAATCCAGAAATTTTTACTGCTTGGTCAGCTTGGAGGTTTTGGAATGTCATATTGAACTCGGCACCATACCTCCTGACCTACAAAACACACAACGCATATACAATGTTAATATACACTGCTCAAAAATGTAATGGATCACTTTAAAAATGGGACATCTCAATGGGAAAAAGTAATGCAAAATATATTTCCTGATATGGACTGGGTAATGTGTTAAAAACAAAAGGATGTCACATAATTTGATGAAAATCATCACCCTACATAATTCAAAGACACAATGAAAATCAAAGCGACAAAATGATGCAGCAGGCTAGTCCATTTCGACAAAATTCCATTGCAGCTACTGTAAATGTATGGCTTTCATTTGCTTGTATACATGTCTGATAACATCGGGTCATGCTAGCAATGAGATGGTGAATGGTGTCCTGAGGGATCTCCTCCAAGATCTGGACCAGGGCATAACTGAGCTCCTGGGCAGCCTGAAGTGGTGGTGTCAGAACAAAACATGATGTCCCAAATGTGTTCTTTTGAATTTAGGACAGTTAATAGTACGAGTGCCTTTATCCCTCAAGAACTGCCTGCATACATGAGGCCAGGCACTATTTATGGTGCACCATGAGGAACCCAGGCACCACTGCACACACACACACACACACACACACACACACATATATATATATTTCTCTACCATGAGTTGTTTCCCAAGGCGTTTCAAAGAATTTGGGAGTACATTCAACTGGCCTCTCAACCGCAAAGTAACCACACCAACCCAAGACCTCAACATCCAACATCTTGACCTCCAAAATCAGCCACTGAAACCAGCTACTGCTGCAGGGAATCTCATCTGCATGCTCATCATCCTAATTCATCATTATGACTTAAGATCACTTTCAATGGCATATGACACATTGGAGAGGTGTTCTCTTTTGATGAGATCCTGAGGATTTTGTTGTACCATTCATCCACGACTAACTCCTTATGTTGCAGCATGATAATGCACAGCCTCATGTTGCAAGGATCTGTACACAATTCCTGGAGTCTGGAAACATCCCAGTTCTTGCCTTTCCAGCATACTCACTCATTCAGTAGGTGAACGTCACGCACTGAGCATGCTTGGGATGCTCTGGATCGCTTTATATGACAGTGTGTTCCAGTTCCTGACAATATCCAGCAACTTGAAGAAGAGTGGACTAACATTCCACAGGCCACAATCAACAATTTGATCAACTCTATGTAAAGGAGATGTGTTGCACTGGATAAGACAGATTGTGATCACACCAGATACTGACTGGTTTTCTGACCTCCCAGACTCCCCTCCCAATACAGAAAAAGTAAACTGCACATTTTAGAGTGGGCTTTTATTGTGACCAGCCTAAGTTACACCTGTGTAATAATAATGCTGTCTAATCAGCATTGAAGACATCATAGCCAAATCCTCAGCCCCAAACCCACTATGCACCAGTCAACAAACTGCCATCTGTTACAGGCTATTTTATAAAATTTTGACTCATCACTTTAGAGCATCTGCTGCCGTTCTTCTGAACCCCAGTTCCTATGTTTCTTGTGCATTGTTGAGCCATTTGGCCTTGTTTAAAATTCAAAAGTTTGGCTTTCTGGCCAGATTCTCTGAATAGTATATAAGTATGCCTGGATCCCACTGGTTTCTGCCAAGTCATGGCACTATTTCGGTTTTGAAGGGAAATGAGCATTATGTGTCTTTCATCTGCTGTAAGTTTCCTTGACTGACCATTATGTCTATGGTACTCAGTATTGCCCATTTATTTATACTTCTTCAAAAAAGCTTGAACAGCATATATTAAAAGTAGGAATGCTCCACGATCACTTATGTGTGGAACAGTAAAGGAACATTAATATTATCTTAGACAAAACATGACTTTTTCCAAGAGAAAAATACAAAATACTTTCAGGCACCTATTTTTCGGGTTATTTGCTTAGCCTTCTGATTGTCACACTCATACAGGCAAGTGTTGGCTGCATCAATTGTGCACCATAAAACTTTTAAAGCATTTTAATGTGCTTCCCCCGTGAGGTATTTTTTTGTTGCATGTGTTGCAGGATGCAAACTTTATATTCCTCTTACAGACCTTGTAAAAGTTTAACACAGCAGACATGTTTGTTTATGAGTTGACAAAACAATTGGAACATTATCACCTCTTGGGTACTATTTGTTAATCACTGTGGTCACACCATATATTAATTTGAGTTATATTTCTCTTTTGTTAATTTACTTTCCATTTTATTTAAAAAAATTTCTGTACTTATGTTACTTTCCAGTAAGAATTTGAAAGCATTTGTATTTTACAATGTTCTATATATACAGAGATGCCATGCTGGGCTACCTCTAGCCTGGATACAAGATGAGATATGAGTGGGCATGGATTCAGTATGGTACATCGCATCACATTTACAAACAGACACTTGCAGGTTGCTGAATCTGTTGTTCCAGCTGGTCTCATAAATGCTCGATTGGCATTGAATCTGGTGACTGGGTAGGACAAGAAAGCAAGGTTATAATAGTTTTGGATTTTTCATTATAGTTTAGTTTTATTTCGTTGTGACTTTTTTTTTTCTCAAATTCAGTTAGTTTTAATTAGTTTTTACTTTGGGTTTGCTAGTTTTTATTAGTTATTATTATTTTTAATGCTTAGTTTTAGTTTAGTTTTCATTAGTTCTAGTATTAGTTTTTAGTTTTTTTATACATTCGTTTCATACATTCGTTTTTCATACATTTTTCAGGTGAAGGACCCAAAAAGGTCAGAGCAGGTATTGTGTAATAAAAACTCAACAAAAGATTTCATTTAAAACATTTATTAAATGACTGTTAAACAACTAACTGTCCACAAAATCTGTAACAGTCCACAAGATAGCAGCCTTAAGTGCAAAATGTGTG
>JAUZSU010129223.1:0-16981 GCA_034780255.1 Parotocinclus maculicauda
AATAAGGCTGTAACGTAACAAAATGTGGAAAAAGTGAAGCGCTGTGAATACTTTCCGGATGCACTGTAGGTAATGTTTTATATTATTGTCATTGTCAAATTACGCTTTGTATCAATGATTTTGATTAATTGAAGGTTAATGTAACATAAGCTTTTTAGGCATGTTTAAGGTAGGTATTGCTATAATTACATTGCATCTAAACTCTTCAGTTTACAATACATTCAACTAATGAGTTTTCAGCCTTAGAAAACCAATTGAAACTGCACTATGGCTTTACAGGCATGAGATTTCAATGCTGAAATCCAGCTGTCTTTATCAGCTTTGTTAATCTGATTTTCAGGTTGGTGTGTGCTGTTTACACGACCTCTTAACTGCAGAAAAATTTGTATTTTATTATTAAGTGTGTGTAAATGCAATGAATTAGGTGGAATTAGTTCCTTTGGTTGAGCCACAGTTTCAGAAACCAAGTGATATCAGTTTCCTTTTTGTTACTTCAATTTAATTTAGAACTGATTACAAAATAGCAGTAGATACTAAAGTTTCTTATTTCAATTTCTGAATTGACATGCTACTCTGAATTGGACAGAATTGTGTTATACAATATGTAATGTGTGTATGTACTAAAAGTGCATTTGTCATTCTGTTAATTAAATCTGCATTTTACAGACTAAGATAAGATAATCTAAACGAGTACTCAAATGACACGTCATGCTAAGATCCATAGGTGGAGAGAAGTAAGGGGAGAGGCTGGTAACAATTTAGTGGTTATATCTGTTAAGCCGTCCATAACAAAGGACTTCATAAAGCCCATATGCAAAACCACTAGAGTCAGGACCGCTGTTTTTGTCTTGCTATAAAATATATTAAACCAGTAATAAAATGTCCTTTCCCACAGTAAAAAAAAAAAAAAAAAAAAAAACAGTCGACAACTTCCCAAGCATTACAAACCCTTTTACCCCAAGCCTTTTTTCAGTTGTGTACGTATTTTAATTGTTGTTAATGTCTTCCATGACAAGGAGTTGGATGATTGTGTCTGTTTTGTCCCAAATTCTTGACTTTTACACTTGGCTCACTTTCTAAAACAAATTGAAAAATTCTGAGAAGCTTCTACGCTGGTGGCAGTTTTAAAAAAATGTCCCAGATGTATTTGTTATAGAATGCAGAGACTTGTTTCATAAAACTTGAGCCGTTTTTTTACTTATGAACTTTTTCTGTGTTCTTTTCTCTAACACTGAACGAAAATGCAAGAGCGGTCATCCATATACAAGCCATGCAAAGTGGACAATATAAACTTCAGTAATGATTTTATTAATTGAATATGGCTATTTTTTGTCATATCTTGCCACATTACAAAATGTTATTGTAACGTCTCTGGCAGAAAGCTACCGGGGCACTGCATTTACCAGAGCAATACCATTTCAGAAATCTAAATATTAATATATAGGTAAGATGTGGCATGGTGTGCTTAAGTAATGCATACAAGTAATTGTCCGTAATTATTTATCCTTACCAACTTTTTTTCCTCTAGGTTAATAACACCCTTTACATTGGGTCAAAAGTAGGGAATCAGTCAATTTTGCATACATCCCTCAACTACGGGTCCTTCACAGGGTCATGCAGCACAAATGTGATTTATTGCATTAAAACAATTATTCAAATATTATTGCTTTTCACAGGCAAAGTTTAATCATAGTGGATGTATTTATTTAGTGGGTGTATTATTTATTTGAATATCTGACGGAGAATGAAATCGGTTGATGTCTTGTTGCTAAACCACTGCCCAGCTGAACATCTATAAAGCTGAAAGGAAGAAACACAACTACAAATTAGTGGGCTAGAGGCAGGAGATATGAGAGGTCATTTGCTGGGAGTTTGAGCACTGAGCCTCTGCCACAACACAGTAAATGCTTTTTCCCGTTAAAGCACTGAAACACCACTCAGTCATTCACTACATACTGTAACAGCTGGAACCACAGGCACTAAGTCATATGTTGTTTTCGAAATATCAGTTTTGAAAGTATCATTTTGGTTTCCTAGTTTCCCCTAAATGTCCATCAGAGGTACACAACTCCAGTTTTGGTAAGCCAATACAGTTTGTGAATTTCTGGTTTTATCACACGTTTATCTGGTAATAATCTGGTGAAGAACTGATCAGGCATCTGAATGTGGATTCACCAACTCTGCTGGACTTTGGCTCTATAGGACTGTAGTTTATAGAACACATTTCTAGGTGGTCATGGTGTCACAGTGAATATAACACTATTTGAAATCAAGTGAAATTAACCCAGCTTTCCCTAAAATGTCAAAACTTAAATGGTTAACTATGGACGGTTGTGTTGTCATTTCATTGACTACAAATGCGTTAGAATGTTAGATGTTCATCTCAAAGACGAGTTTATTCTGAATTGGCTACTTCGACTCACTCAATTTTGTTAACTTGTCATACATTCCCGTAACGTCAATGCCATAGATTTTAAGAAATAGTTTTCTTATACAGTCTATTGTCAGTGCAGAGAACAGTTTTGTTTCATTGCCTCATAAACCGACTTGTCATTGGTTAAATACCACGATTTTGACCCACCAGGTGAAAGGAGATGTGAGCTGGCCTGCACGCTGAGCTTTCGCATTATGATTGGACAATCAGGTGATAGGCTGTATCCCCTTTTGATTGATAGCTATTTTAAGCTATATACCGTCACTTAATCATTGGGAGCTCAGTCCCATCGCAGATTTTTTATTTGAAAAACAAACTGCATCTTGGTATTTAGGTGAAATTATTTGACCTTTTCCATTGTTCATTTCTTACACTGTAAATCAAAAACACTCATAGTATTTCCTTGTTTTAGTTTAACCTAATTTCAACATTTTCTTGTTCAAGTTTAATATAATTTCATCAGTTTGTTGTGTCGTCGTTCTGTACAAACTGTTATCATTAGTGACAACAATGGAGCTTCATCATGGGTGCAGAAAGGAGTTTCTCCTGTTTAGAAAGGTTTAAGTCTTTCATCCACAGCATAATGGACCAAGGCTGTCTAAGCAGCCTAGCTCTGCTGGCTATTGAGAGGACACTGGTCAAGTCCCTGGAAAAGACGCCTACTTGGTAAAACAGGGTCGCAAACCATTTTCTTGAAAAGGAGGTCAGAATTTACATGACATGGAAAAATGACAAACTTTATGATGTTTGCTGACAATGAGCTTCCTCTCTTTGAAAGACCAGCAGCCACCACTGGATCTAACTCTGTAGAAACAGAGTTTTGTTTCTGCCTAAGCAAATGTTTATACTCTCTATGTCACATCCATGCCCCCTTAATTCATTTCTAAGTTACCACCACCAGAGTGAGAAAGTAACAAGCAGTTGAACAGATGTACCTAATAAATTTACCTGTGAGTGTATATGTTACCTAGGTAAACATGGGTTTATAGTACATTTTCACAATTGACTGCTTTTAATAAAGTTGTTAGGAATATAAAAACACTTCAATAATTGAACTTTAACTAACAAGTAGCTAGAAGACCAATGACACATTGGCAGTACAAGACAGTACAAGATAACGTTGTTGCTAATTGCTTACTGGCTTTTTAGAAATCAGATATTTATGCAAGTTCATAGATACTGGTATTTATATTCACAGTAAATATGAAAGGGTGTACCAGGGAACCTTTTAGTATTATTCCTCTTTCAGTTGGGTTTAAATACTTAGATGTCTTGTGCAAAAGCTGATATGTTCCAATGCTTTTTTTAATGCTATATTATGCTATAAGTGTTCTTACTATTTACTAGCCAATTTAGGCATTAAAGGAAATTTGATTCAAACTGAACACACATGAAAAGACACACTGAACAGTTCTAATGCAGTTTTCTTGGTCATCTAAGTCAAGGCTTGAACAGTTTTCCATTTCAGTCAGTGAAAATTGCAAGCAGGAAACATCAAGATATCTTTTGATAGCTGCTACTTTTTTTTCAGAGAGTCAATTATTTTTATTTTCATATCCTAGTGGGCTGCTTTGAGAAGCCTGTGACTGAGTGTAAGCACAACAACCTAAAATTCTCTGGAATTGGCTACATCTGACTTGAATTAGGATCTAGCAGATCTGAGACCTGACAAAAATAGTGTGGATAGTGTGTGTCATGTGAATAGTTGCCCGAATATTTACCCATGGCAGAGTTTGTTTATTAATTTTTAAATTCCAGTAATTGGTAATCGTGCCTCTACAGAAATGTCATGTCCAGGTTATTTTCTTTTAGAAGGTAAACCCCATCCAATTTGACCAGGGGCGTCCCAACTTTTTACGTGTAGGCCTACATAATATTATAGTGTTTTAGAGGCACTTAAACGTCATGCGCATCTCAGTTATTGCTTTTCTCAGGGTGCTACTTTGTTTGCAGTCTCCCACTATTGGGTGTGTAGGTTTTTTTGTTGTTGTGTTGCAGTACAAGAATAAAACAAATTACAAACTTCCACATGTGATTTACATTTACTGGCTACATACTAAAATTATGCCTGGGGAGTCATGCACGCTCTTGTGCACACATACATTCACACTTACAAATGAGTGTCTGTGCTGCGTGTCTGGTTGGCTGAGCCTGAGAGATATACGGACGTTACCACAGCTATGTGTGCCAGACAGACCTCTAGGCCAGTGCCTCAGCGGCTGTCCCTGTTTTGCTATATCCGTCACCATAGCGCTCACTACTTAAAAAGCGATTATGGTTTGGGGAGTTATTACACTCCACCCTCTAGGCAGGCCTGCTCGAGTTGTTTGTCCTGCCCTTATGAAGCGTGCAGGTATGAAAGTTTCCAAATGAGATCCTTTTATCAGCCTTAACACTTACACGAAGCACCTGCTGTCTTAGTGGTATTCCCATGCAACTTCAATACAAAAATGTTTTTTAGATGCGATGCCACAAAGGAGTGAAGCGCAGTATGACTTTTTACACAGCAGCGTCGCGAATGGTGCGATATGGGACTAGCAGAGTGCTTTGTTGTACTAGGGCCCCTCGGGTGTCAGAGACCCTGTCATGGCCCCTGTCTGAAGGCCAACACAGAGTCTTCTGAAATCTTCCGCCCAGTCTGTATGTTTTTACTCAGCTGTTCAGTAACCTGGCCAAAAACAACACTGCACGAAGCTTCTTACACGCACGCACTAGTATTTTTATTATTTTATTAGACGTTATGAGAAACATGTTAATCAATTCATAAGTCCTGATTAAACTTGTATTTAAACAAATTTCACTGATTGCACTTTGATTTGCTTTTGACCACAGGCTCTGATGACTGCACAGTACGCTTCTGGGAAGTAAGCACAGCGCGCTGCCTTAAGACAGTGGAGGTGAGCGAAGCCGTGAAGAGTGTGGCCTGGAGTCCCAACCCCGCAGTGTGTATGGTCGCTGTCAGTCAGTAAGCACCTTTTAATTCTCCCTTTCTCTTTAACTGACCTATAAATAGGTTGGTCAGCCACCATGAAGCAGGTGTGCTAATTTTGTTCAACACAAAATGTACTTCTCAAACACCATGTGTTGGTTCCTAGCTTGCAATTTGAAAAGAAAGGTTCGGCAGTGTAATGTACTAGTGTACTATCCGTTTTTTAAATAATTTACATTAAAACCCCAGCTATTGTGGGTTAAAGACCTTGCTCAATGACCCAACAGTGGCAGCTTAGCAGAGGTGAGATTTGAACCCTGGACCTTCTGGTCCACAGTCCAGTATTGTAACTACTACAGTCCTAATTAATCATCTTCAGTCATATCAGCCTAGTAGTGGTTTTGGTTCGGTAATTCAGGAATTGTAGTTAATAAGGCTGCTGGTGTACAAGTATTTTTAATCAGTGGTTAAGCTCAACATAGGCACTTGACTCTGAACCAAACACAGTACAATTGAGTCACTGTCAGGACCAATCGCCGTGTACTTGCTGTACATTTGGACCACTCACTGCATAAGTATGCCATGATGCGTTACGATGCGCTGAGAAAGGATGCTGCCTTGAAGTAAGAGCTAAAATAGTCCCTATACACTGCATTCTGCAAACTATACCGCTCACAGAAATTAGGATTGATTTTGAAATATAACCTAATTTTTGTAAGCAGTGTATAATTGTCCCCACTTCCTGCAGTGCAAACACGTGTCACAGGATCCACATTTTTGAGAACATTGAAAGGGTTTTTCCATTGCGAAAGCATTTTAGGTTACTTTAATTGATTGTCCCATGGTCTGGTTCTGACACTTTCTTGCCTATTGTATTCACTATCTAGTTTGGCAGGTGTTTGCATGGGCTGTGCTGCATCCTTAGCAGGCACTGCAACACCGTGCGTTGAGGCCCATTCACCCTGTGCTCAACATTAACTATTTTGGTGACTTCAGATCAGACTAGATAAAATAGTCTTCTTTGCTCTCGGGTGTTGATGAAAGCATGGGTGTACTTCGTAGCTCAGACCACTTTTGTTAGGAGCTAACCAGTGCTATTTTGGAGCACCTAACAGGCATTGTTGTTTAAGCCATCCTGGTGATTGGTTCCCTATCGTTGTCTTAAAAAAAACCTTGTGGCTGCTCTTTTCTCCCACATACAGCGAGAACCGACTATTCTGTTGAAGTGTAATATATACCAGACTTTTATATGCACAGTTGTAACAAGATAATTAACACTGTTCATTATTCAATCTTTGAATGGCTGCAATGTTATGGGTCACTGGTATAGTGCTTATGGGCATTAATGTCCTGTAGATGATTGTGGGCCTTTTAGCTATGCAGCAGTAGATACATTATTCTGCTAAAGTCTTAGGCCAGATTAGATGTGTTGCTTTAAAAAATAGATGTGTTGACCTAAAAATATCAAATTTGGATTAATAGTGCCATAGTATTTTGTTTTCACTGATCTTCATCTCAGTCTTTGTAAACTTTATCACATCTTTGCCTTTCCACTGTGTTTTGAAAAGGTTTCTCTCTGGCTGCTACCAAAAAATAAATTTCTTCCAAAAAACATTCCTGGTCATGCTTCTTTAGACTCTAGAAGAGTTAACTTGGCATCCTAATGAAGCTGCTATTGCTAATGTGTAAGGGGTCACACTAAATACTTGCCACTATAGAAAATGGTTTTTTGGGGGTTTTTTTGTAATATTGCATGCGTTTTTCTGTGTTTTCTGGTTATATTCTAATAATTTTAATAAGACACTGAGAAATAATTGTATGTTGTTGCTATACCATTGCTAAAACAGTGGTTTTATATCTAATCTAATGGTGGCCTAAGAGTTTTTTGTAGTGTCATTTTTAGTTTTATTATAAGCAGCCAGGTACTGTATGTTCACACTGTATGTCTATGTGTAGTGGCAAGACCGTCGTGCTGATAAACCCTGGGTTTGGAGATCGGTTGATATGCAGTGCTACTGATCAACTCATCTCCTCCTATGAGGAGCCAGAGGAGGCCAAGGAGCAGACTGTGCAGTGGGCCGTTGCTGAGGGCAGAGATCATGAGCAGGGTCAACGGCTCATTCTCTCACACCCCAAGGTACATTCCAAATCCAAATGCTCAATAAATCCATGCCCATTCATGTGTTATCATATTACATTCATGTGGTCTGTGGTGGCCTAGTGCGTAAGATACTGTACTATGGACCAGAGGGTTCAGGGTTCAAGTCTCACCTCTGCCAAGCTGCCACTGTTGGGTACTTTAGCAAGGCCCTTAACTCACGATTGGATTGTAAGACTGTGTCAACTGTAAGTTGTTCTAGATATGGGCGTCTGCTAAATACCGTAAATGTAATAAATGTAATAGCGAGTGGTATATAGTCTTTTTTGCTGATAGTAGATGTGGCAGTAATAGGTCAGATCACACAGCTTGTATCTGATCTGTCCTATTACTGCCACATCTACTATAAGCAAAAAAAGACTACATACCACTTGCTATTACATTTATTGCTGTGGGATCTGTTTAACTCTGTTATATAATGGGTCAGCTCGACAGAGCAGTGCAAAGGCAGCTGAGATGATGAAATTTTGATATTTTTTCCTTCCTGTTTTCCCCTTGGGACCTTCTGTCCCTCATATGAGCTTTAGCCAGGAGACTGTTAACTATTGGCAAAAACCACAAGGTTGTGGTCGTCCTTTTCCTGAAATGGAAAGAAATATAGACGCCTCCAGTGTCCAATTAAAACTACTGGAAAGTATTCTTACCAGCTGGCAGACTGGTAGATCCAGTATTAATAACTATAAATTCAGACCTCAAATGTCTTTGAGGTTATAATTGGATTAATGTCTGGGAGATTACCACAGAATGACTTTGACCATTGACCTTACCTTAACAGTCTCCTTTCTTCTGTTGTGTAGTTAATCTTTGTCTGTCTGTCCTTGTCTCTGTTCAGGCTGTTAGACAGGTGAGTTGGCATGGCAAAGGTGACTATTTGGCCTGTGTCATGCCCGACGATAGCAGCAGTCTACAGGTGCTGATCCACCAGGTCAGCAAGCGACGCACGCAAAACCCCTTCTGTAAGAACAAGGGCATGGTACAGTGTGTCGCCTTCCATCCCATCCGGCCCTACTTTTTTGTGGCCACGCAGCGCTACGTGCGCATCTACAACCTCATTAAGCAGGAGCTCACCAAGAAGCTTATGGCCAACTGCAAGTGGATCTCAAGCATGGCTGTTCATCCGGGAGGTTTGTGACCCTGATTATTGGCAGCCAGCCAATAATCTCACTGTATAATGTGACATTAACTCCAAATGTATTAATATTACTAATTTAAAATTTTATTGCAAATATTTATTTTGTTGAGCATATACTGCTCAAAGTAGCCATTTCGAGTATGATGCATTTAATTCCATGGGTGCCAGATCCCACATGAGAAACAAGCCTCAAGGTCTATGGGAATAAAAATAAGAAGCTAATTTGTTTTTTTTTAAATAAAAGGTGAAAACAGTGACAAAACTAGTGACCCACAACAAGAGAGTAACCATTTGATTGGTTAATTTTTTTATATAATGTTTATTTATTATTGTATTTATTTTAAATGTTAAATGTATATTATCATTTTAACTATGGAAATTTAGAGGTTAAAAAAACAATTTGCAGGAATATCAGAGAGAGCTAGGGAGAGAATGATAGAGAAGATTAGGGAGCAAACCCAAAATACCCAAACTACAGGATGAGTCAAAAGCAACAGGGCATGTTGCATACTTTGCCAAAAGCTGCCAAAACCATTGTTGAGATTTATTCATGGGTCTCTGTCGGTAGCGACAGTAATGGTCTTGCTCGGTTGTTGGAAGTCTGTGTCTATGATACGGCAGATGCATTGCCCAGATATCAGAATCGTCAATTCCATCTTTAGCTGCCTGTGACAATTTTTGTGTAGATAACTTTTGAACCACAAGAGTTATCAGATTTTTCTGGCCTACAATTCCCAGGACAGTTCTGTTCTTCTTTGATATGCTACATGACCACCTTCCCACTAAAAAAAACTTGCCCTGCATATAGTATGTCCCAGACATATCCTAAAAGATAGGCCATGTTTAAATGACTACTTGAATAATCAGATAATTGCAGAAACACTATTATGATCGGTTTATTAAGTGCCTGTGAACACACTCAAACGTTCAAACCCCTTTTGGCATCCAAAACGTGGGGCTGTATAAATTTCACAGTGCTGTGACGGCATGACCTGCATAAACCCTTTGCATCTGGCACCCCTTGCAGAGTGCCCTTTTGTCCTCGTCTTGTCAAGTCCCCCTCACCCCATGACCCTGACCAGGATAAGCAGGGTTAGGAGTATGTAATAAAAAACTACATAAATAAAATAAATAATTGATGTTGTCTGTTTAAGTTAAATATCCTAATGGCTTGATAGACTGCTCTGTCTTCAGAACCACTCTTGTTACACAGCTCTGGGTGTGACAGTATTTTTGTTGCACAGCCCTTGTTGAGACACAACCGCTTAATTCACAATTTTGATTCAACACAATCAATCAGTATGTTGACAGATGTGAATTTGCTTTTTTGTCATGCAGCCTTTACTTGTTACTGTGTCCAAGAATGACAGACCAAATTCGCTGTCTTAAATTTCGGCTTTGTGCACAACGTGAGAAGACTAGTAATTCTTTTTAATGATGCATAGCTTATAAGTATTCTTGTACGCTCAGAAAACGTTGAGCATCATTTTAATGCAAAGTGTGTAGCTTATAAATGCTTTTGTATACAAGAAGTCTAAGGCAATGTTTGTGTGTCCCTCATATTCCCTTTCACAAGCACTGTTTCTATGAAACATCAATTGTGAATGATTTGACAATATGAAAATATGAATGACTAGTATAGCCTGAAGCCAAAATGTCATGAAACTTTTTTTTACAAGACATTTTCTTACTTTTATGCTTAAAGTCTCACATTTAAAGGTAACGTTAAAAAAAAGGCACCACGTTTAATTAATAGCAAATAGGGAAATAAAAGATTCCTAAAATATTAAAATATCTGTAAATTAAAATTTACAGATGGATATATCAGAACAGAATTGAGTCTAGTCTTGAATGATCTGACCAAAATAATAAGTCAAGTCAGATTTATTTATATAGGGGTTTTTTTTTGTTTTTTACAGCATCACCTTAAAGCAACTTTACATTTTTAGATGGTCTTCTAATATTTGGTGCCAATCCCTAATTGAGCAAGCCTAGGCAAGGAAAAACTCCCTAAACTATATAAGGAAGGAACCTTGTCAGGATAAAAAGACCCCTCCTCCTTAGATGACTTGGATGTTAAATATAAGAATTGAACAAATGTGTTTCTTGTCAAATAAGCCTATAGTTATATTTCAAAAAACAGAAATTTTATAAATAAAGTATTGAATAAAATGGCGTACAACTATGCCCATCAGCATTATTTCGTTTAACGATTTGGTTACAGATTCTCAGCAGAACCTGAATTATACTGCAATGTAAATACTGTCTTATTATTGTGTTTTGAACTGTTTTTCCTCACTTTACCAGGTGATAACCTAATCTGTGGTAGCTACGACTGTCGACTGGCCTGGTTCGATCTGGATCTGTCCACAAAGCCATACAAAATGCTCAGGTGAGTGCACATGCCATCTCAAATTTACATGACTGGGGTTTCTTTGTTGATACCCATGGGATGTTGTAAATGCCAGGTCATTCTGATGTGTGACTGGGATTACCATGTCTGACTGCATCTGCCTTCTGTCTTGTGCCGCCCAGGCACCATAGGAAGGCTCTGAGGAGCGTGGCCTACCACAAACACTACCCGTTGTTTGCCTCAGGCTCAGATGACGGCAGCGTCATCGTCTGTCACGGCATGGTCTATAAGTGAGTATCCTCCCCCCTCCCTCACCTTTTACATGATCTGCTTTTTGTTAACTCTTTAGTCAGCTTCTCTGCTGTTTGTCTTTCCAGCGCTGTCTGACACACTCTGACTATCTCACAATAACTCGCTTTAATTTTTGAACTCCCTGGCTTTTTTTTTTACTCTCTGTCCACATTTTGGGCTTCGATCCAGCATATCCACAGGGCAGACACTCATCCAGCCAGTACGATTCGGAATGCTCTTTAAACTGCAGAAATGGTCCATGCATGTTCGAGGGCAACACAAATCTAAATCAAACCCCTTCATCAGCTGGACTTAATAGCTTTCTTTATTCTCAGCCAGAGGGTGTAATGTTAGTTTTCCACTTTTGCACTGTAGTCTAGCTGTTGATGCTTATACTATGAGCCATATTTCCAGTAATGTAGATTTTATTGTAACTATAACTCTAGAACAGAAAAGGAGCACATGTCATATACTACACTAAAGAATCATGCTCCAGGGTAGTGCTGCTTAAAGTATCAAATGTTCAGTAGAGTTTTACTGCTGCAGTGGGGCAACCTTTCAGTACTTTCAATGCTTTTGTTTTTAAGTAGTTTTACGGTAGATTGACATGCACCTACTGATCACTTTGAGGTACACCTTCTTGCTTCCGCACTCATCACTTTCACTGACCATATAGATGCACGTTGTAGGTCAACAACTACAGACTGTAGGTCTGTACTAAGAAACAAGGAGGTCTACATAATAAAGTGACCAGTGAGTGAATTGTGTCTGTAGTTTTTTTTAATATATTTTAATATACTTTGATTGGTATGCACTTTAGTAAAGCTTAATCCACAAACCACTGCCATTACAATGCACTTCTGTAGCTTAATGTTATATTTACCTTATTTTTAAACGATCTTGATAGTATATGATATAGAGAAGCTGCTGTGTGTTAAAACAAATCTGTAATAATAATAAACCTGTCATATTTGTATATTGATGGCATTTATGGCAGTAGAAATAATTCATTTTCCCACAAATTAAGTTCTCAAACATTTGTGGATTTTATATATGACCACACCTAAATGTAAATAAAGAAAACCCATTTAATCAAATTAGACAAATTAAATATAGTCCAGTTACTAATCAGTTGATTAGCAGGTGAACTTATAACCTGGGCTTTAGTCAGGATAATCAGGTGTTAGTTAGCACCTCAATGTGTTTAAATAAAATGACTTTATTAAAAGTCTGATCTTCACATCTTGTGGAAATGTCATTGCACAAGCAGAGGAAATTTTTTGGGAACACCGTTTTTGATGATCATTAGCATAAGGACAGTAGAAAACAATCTCTAAGAAATTTAGTATATGCCAATCCACAATCACACAAAGTATGTACAAATAGTATATATAGTAGTAATAGGTCGATTTTACCCTCCCCAACAAAGATCACACCTTGAGCAAATCGGTTAATAGTTTATGATGTCACAAAGAAACCCAGAGTAACAGCTAATCAATTTTAATCCCCACTCATATTGCCATAATGGTAAGGTACTACTGTCTACTGTCAGGAGAATGCTGAACCACAATGGTGGGCATGACCGGATCGGAAGGAGAACGTCTCTGCTCTCCAAAATGAACACCAATACCCATGTGCAGTTTGCTAAAGATCACATTGACATGTCAGAAAGCTATTGGAAAAACATTTTATGGAGGGATGAGACCAAAATAGAACTGCTTGGTTTAAATGAAAAGCGTTGTGCATTCCTGCATAAGAACCTTATCCCATCTGTGAAATGGTGGCTGTGAATCATGGTTTGGGCCATCATTGGAACAATGAATTCAGAATTATACCAGCAAATTTTCAAGGAAAATGTCAGAACATCTGTCTGTGAACGGAATCTCAAGAGACTGTGAGTCATATAGCAAGACAGCAACCCTAAGCATAAAAGTCATTCTACCAAATAATGGTTATAGAATATTGAAGTTAATGTCTTGGAATGACCAAGTCCTGATCATTGTTCAATAGAAATGTTGTGGAAGCAGTTAGTGTGAGGAAACCCACCAACATCACAGTGCAGAAGCTCTTTTGTATAGAAAAATAGGACTAAAATTCCAGAAACGTTCTGTTGCAGTTATTGCTACACATGGGGTTACACCAGCTACTGAAACCGTATGGTCACATACTTTTGCCACTTAAAGGTATGGAATATGGCACAAATATTATTTAAATCAGATTTAGATATTTATGTGGATATATAGAAGATTCTACAGGGTACACAAACTAAGCAGGTCCTGATAACTATACGGAACAGTATACTTGGCGTTATACTAATATTAAGTACAAGTATTGTCTTTGAACAGAAAATAGGTATTTGTTTGTTTGTAGTAACGATCTGTCACACCTGTTGGCCTGGTAAAACCCACAATGTAATGTCTTCATGTGGGGACACAGGGTCTCAGGAGGTAAACATTATTAAGGCAATTCTGATATTTTTCTGTATTTGTTTTTTTTTTTTACAGTGACCTGTTGCAGAATCCTCTCATAGTCCCAGTTAAAGTGTTGAAAGGTCATACCATCACCCTTGATTTAGGTGTGCTCGATGTGGTTTTCCACCCTACCCAACCCTGGGTCTTCTCCTCAGGAGCCGATGGAACAGTTCGTCTCTTCACCTAGACAATCTTGTCTTTAGCTTAGTGCTGAGATATTCCTTCAGTTTAGAATAATACCAGATTAATAAAAAAATGTACCAGGTAAGGAGCCAAGGAACCAAGGCAAGTCTTATTATTCTGATGGCAATATCAGAGCATAGTGAAAAGTTTGTTTCGCAGTTTGGGTGAGTTACCGCAAAGACCCCAGGATATTTCTTTTTGTTTGTTTTTATATTGTAGAAAACACGCTGGCTTTGAACAAGAAAGTAACACTTCATTCGCACATTGATAAAGCTTCAAAAACATTTTTGGCTTAAGATGCCAAGATGGCTTAATGAGCATAGTTAACTAAAATAACACATATAGAATAATCCTTTTTCATTTAAATAGCATGAAATAAAGTGTTAGTAGAGCTTACTTAGTGGCTTACACTGGACCACATCTTTTGAACAAATCTCCCCGGTCTAGTCTGTCTGTATGTGACGTAAAAGCGGAAAAGATTGTAATACAATTTTATTTCGTCCAGAATATGTCAAGTAAATGCAGGAGTAATCAGTATAATGTATTATCTTGCCTTTTTTATTGACACAAGAATGGTAATATGTCAGAGCATCGCAGGCCAGGTTCATAGCATAAAGCATGAAGATTTCCACCACCAAACATTTGAAACCATGAGTGGTCCGGAAGGATTTCCCCACACTGGGTTGAGCAGCTGCCTTGAGGCGAATCTAGACTGAACCGCTAATCCTTGGACAAGGCAACAGCTTATGAGAAAAATGGATGTTCAACAATCAGTCACGCCAAATAAAACAACAGAGAACAAAATCGCCATGGGCTGCAGCAGAGTCCTGTCCTACCAAAGCTCATTTTTTAATTAAACCTAAGCTCATTTTAAATGCTGAAGTTGCCAGTAACCGTGATCAGGCACACCACAGCGTGCTGTTTAACTTGTCCACTTGTGAAATCTTGCCCCAATGTATTTTGAGTGTGATTATTTTTAATTAAAGCCAGTGCTTCTTAAAGAGCCTTTTTCTCCGTTTTTGTTTGCCGTCTTTCCTTCCTGCTTTGCTATAGGTCAGAGAGGGTGATTTGAAAACCCCTGAAATATATGCAGCAAGAGTCTGAGGAATGAGGTTCTTTTCCTGCGTGGGGAGGCCCAGACATGAGCGATCAGAAGCCTGTGTGTATTATAGATCAGGTTTCACCAAGGCCGTCCACCTGCGGGTGTCTCTCTCCCAATGAGTCTCAACTCTGCACGCCTACTGATCGTCCACGAGGTTAGGGTGAAACCTGTCAGACTATTTGTACAGCTTTAAAAGTACTGACAACAAGAACTCTTGAATTAAATGAGCAACCCTTTGCATACATCACCATTTCTGCTCACATTGTGCTAACTGCCCTATTCATAAATATCTGCCTGTGTCGTAAATACAACCAGAACACGGTACGCAAAAGATAGTGTTTGTGTTTGAACACTAGAGTGCACGCTCACATGTGGTATAGGAAGGGCCGATTGAGTCAGTGCGCTGCACACTTCTATAGTGACACAAGGTCTTCCCCCTTCATTCTATGCCCAGTACCCCATATTGACAAGTAAAACAAAATTCCATATTTGTTTGCAAATTTATTAAAAATAAAAAATGTTCCATTGACATAAGTATTCAAAATCTTTACTCAGTACTCTTTGCTCTAAATCTTTTGACTTTTGACTTTGTCGAGGAGTTGGCTGGGAACCGGACTCTTAGTTCAAGTGGCATAGTTAGTCCCTGCTAGTTTTTCTTTAATAAGCCCACCTATTCTGCACTCATTACCTGTATTCATTGCAACTGCAACTTATTACCTGTATAAGACACCTGTTCACACACTAAATCACACCCCAACTTCTCCACCATGCCTAAGATCAAAGCTCTCTAGGGACAAAATTGTAGACCTACACAATGCTGGGATGGACTACAGGACAATATGCAACCTCTTGGTGAGAAGGCAACAATTGTTGGCACAGTTACTAGAAAATGGAAGAAACACAAGATAACTGCGTCTAAGATTCAGCTCATGTGCACTATTGGAAATAGCTTGGATCTGTGCAGAAAGCACATCAGAGGATTACCAGGTGTTCGTATGCATCTTTCTGGATCTTGGTTATGTAGGCACATTTCTTTATATATTTAGATTGAAAAAGGGTGGTAACCGTTTTTTTTAATTAACCAGTGACATGTATGTCTCTAGCAATTCTTGCTTCCTAACCACTGAAAGTACTGTATTTGGTGGTATTTATGTTAGATTGAAAAAAGGGTATCAAATTGCGCACGTTAATGGCATGCCAATGGAACACTAGCCATATAAAAGAATCACAATAGTAGATTTGAAGGACTATAGACTATTGAAACACTTAGTTTCATAGAAGTGAGGTCTTCGATATTGCATACATCCATGTGAGCAGTAAAACTGCCATGCCTCATAAAGTATCTTACCACCACATAATCTGTTTCCACCATTTAAAAAAAGAAGCTGGACTAAACCGTTTTGTTTTTTTTAACCACATTTATCAATTAACACTTTTATTTAGCCAAGGAATCTGCTCTATTGATTGCAGCTGTCTGAGTTTAATGTTAAACATTCCTCAATGGAACCTGGCTTATATTATTTTACAGGGTTTGCATTTTTATGACATACATAATACAATCTCAATGTTTAGTGGAGTGATGGTCAACTGTACCCAAAGTGCAAGACTGAAATCTGGATAAATAGAGATGAGAGGTCTAGACAGGCTTGACACTTTCACTCAGACAGAAAATGGCACGAGAGAAATTCCAGGGCATTGCGCTAGTCTGGAGGATGACATCGCATGCGCTCAGAGACTGTGACCTTTTAATGACTTCCTGTGGTTGGCTTTTCTTTGGAGGCTCAGCCAAACTATCAGAAGCTTAGTCTACAGAACCATCATAGATCCTTGTCCCTGCAGTAAAACTGCCCTTTTATTGCGTCTGCTGGACTGTGCACAATGAAGAGGTTTTTATTGTGTTCTGGTTTTGTACTATTAAATGCATAAGG
>JAUZSU010129234.1:0-29009 GCA_034780255.1 Parotocinclus maculicauda
GGCCCTTAACCCACAATTGCTTGGATTGTAAGACTGTATGAGTTGTAAGTCGCTCTGGATAAGGGCGTCTCCTAAATGCTGGAAATGGAAATGTAAATTGAGGGAGGAGTTACACTTCGATGGCCAAAGAGCATAAAAAATGTCCAGTCATCGTCGACATGCCTCTTAGTCAGCAATAAAATATTCACTCTTACAATTAGGAAGCAGAAAGTCATTGCTGATGTCGAAATAATGTTATTTTGCTGCGTTGCATAAAGGAAGTTGAAGGGTTTTTATGGGCTGAGTGTTGGCAGAAACGCAGGTTATGATCTGGAGGGGATTCCCCAGCTACCCATCGTCATCCCTGAGCCGGGACTCATATGGCTTGAGCTCACATGCAGGCACAATTTGATGTGGCGCTTGTGGGGGATCATCCCCTGGTGCTGTCCTGACCTGGCCCCTGGTTACCCCTCCGTCCGGTTGCACTTTGGTTTTACCCACATGACGATGCGTTTCCCACAGTTACCTCGGGTTGCTCATTCAGGGTCGTTAGCTCACCCTATTAAACCTTTTTTCTGTTCTGCAGACTTGAAAGGACGACCATGTTGTGGACCAGGCAGCACAGCGATTTGGTCCTGGCCGTCGACGGCATCACGCTGATCATCGGCGTCCCGGCTAACATTCTGGCCCTGTACGTTTTCATCCAGAAGATCAAGCAGCGACCCACGCCCCTCGACGTGCTCTTGCTCAACCTCACCACCTCGGATCTGATCTTCCTCTTCTTCCTGCCGTTTCGCATGAAGGAGGCGGCCGACATGAAATGGTCCATGCCCCATTTCCTCTGTCCGCTCTCGGGCTTCATTTTCTACACCACCATCTACAACAGCACTTTCCTCTTAACGGCCGTCAGCGTCGAGCGCTATCTGGGCGTGGCCTTCCCCATCAAGTACAAGCTCAAGAGACACCCGCGGAACGCCGTGATCGCCAGCATTATGTTCTGGATCATTTCGGGAGGCCACTGCAGCATCGTCTACATTATGCAGTACTACCAACACAGCAACAAGACCTACCTCGATCCGGCGGCGAAGGAGGTCTGCTACGAGGAGTTTACCAAAGAGCAGCTGAACGTCCTCCTGCCGGTGCGTCTCGAGCTCTTCATTGTGCTCTTCTGCATCCCGTTCTCCATATGCTGCTTCTGCTACTTCAACTTCATCCTCATTCTCTCCCGGCTGCCCAACATCAAACCCAGAAGGCGTCTCAGGGCCATCGGGCTCGCCTTCGCCACCTTTCTGGTCTTCATCATCTGCTTCATGCCTTACAACGTGTCCCACGTGGTGGGCTTTGTCGGCTGGTACAGCCCCAACTGGAGAGTTTACGCGCTCCTCACGAGCACCTTCAACACCTGCCTGGACCCGTTTGTCTTCTACTTCTCGTCTTCGGCGCTCCGGGAGAAGTTCAACCGCTTGCTCGGAGGTCTCGTCAATCGCTTGAACCTTTGCTTCTGTCGCAAGTGTCTAATCTGCCCCAGCTGCACCACCGTCGAGGAAAGCACACAGAGCTCCAACTTCAGTTCTCGGGAAAACCAGTTACAAACACAAACAGACCTGAAGTCACTAGATGGACGGCGGGATAACACACAGCTCGTGGTGGATCAGGTTGCTGTCCTTTGTGCTCACCAGAGCCTTCAGTGACTGTTTGGACGCCTCCATCTTTACTTTAGCTCCGATTAATTTAATGCACATGCTTAATTACACATTAGAGCCAGCCTTACCCTTTGTTGGTCTCTTAGATGTTGATGGGTTCCTCATTTGGTACCTTTTGAGAACCTTTGGGTTATAGACTCTTCTTATATAAAGCTATGCTTCATGAAGTTGAACTTGGACTTTGCTGAGGACCAGTGAAGGGTGTACTTGAGATGGCCACAGGAAGCAGGCTGGACTTGCTTCAGGTGCCAGTTGGCACTTGGTATAAACTGAAACCACCACTTAGGTGCCAGTTTTGGTACATTATATTTACTTACAGTATTCGTATTTTATATTCGAGTATGTTATTCCTTTAAAGGCTTATTCTGCTCCCACTTTACCCCTGGTAAGCCCAGATAGACTCTGGACCTTGTGACCTTGGGTTTGAACGCCCCTAGATATGAATGTCCTGATTTTGACTGGTCCATCGGACCATGGTCTGGATCAGCGGTTACTGAAGATGAATGAAATAAGTTATAGTTCTCAAAATAGCTCATGGGAAGATGATTGAGTGTTTGTTGCCGGGTAGACTTCTCCAGTATAATTGGAGAAGACGATTGGATGAATGACAATTTGCACTTATCGCTTTCTTAAAAAACTAGAACCGCGTCACAGATGCAACCGATGTCCTTATTTATCGTTTATCCGGATGAAATTGTCTCACTGTATTATTTTGAATACTGTATTATTTTGTGGGGATCCATTTTCAATAAAAGGAATTTCTTGTTTAAAGAAGCGAGCACAGCGCCGGACAAGCATTCGTTTGTCTTTGTTTGCTCAATAGCCATGGCGTTATTTCCACGTCAGATGCAGCTTGCATAACAGATTTAAACTCTGAAGATCTTTCGTTGTTCCCAGTTCCTCATGTGTACGACCGTCATAAACTGTTACACTCTTGTGTGTGTACGATACAGCATTGGGAAACTCCTGCGTTACTCAAACTGGGATTTTCCATAGCATGAATGAGGACAGCCCGGACTCTGATGAGGGTTTTATCGTCCCTCTATATTTAGGAAGAGCAGAGAGGAGTGATTTAACTCGGAGGTGTCTTACTGATCTCCTGAAGCAGTATAGCCCATCACGAGCCCTTCGTTGAGCCACACCCACCCATACACATTCCACTCAAACATGTCCACTGAGGTGACGCTCTTATTCATTTTCCTTTGTCCATGATGGTTATTGGCCAGCGAGAGCAAACAGAAGAAAGGAAGTGAGGCAGGAGGTAGATCCTGGCCTCCCCTGATGGGAAACGGCATCACACACACACACACACACACACACACACACACACCTGAATCTGGAGAGCAAACCTGACATGCATACTTCAGATAAGCAGCAGCACCGGTTCCAGCCTCAGACCTCAGAGGAACTCGCTCTGTGGAACACGGGTCGACCTGCTGCGTTACGGGAATCCAGATTTTTCTGAATTAAGCAACCCCAGAGCTGGAAGGCAAGTAAAGGACTTCTACTATCACTAACATGGCTGTTTATAAATAAATAGAAGAACTTAAAGTATCATATGCGGAAGCTTGGTCTCAAAGTCAAGTTGGCTTCATTCGTGGCTTTTCATTCATAAAGTCAGTCCTGATTTCTCGATGATCTGGTATCTATTTATTCTCAAAACCACGAGGTGTCGTTTCATTTAGAAAAGCAGGCATCCCAGATTTGGGTAAGATTGTATTGGTAGTTTGAATATGTAAGTATTATTAGAGTGTACACTAAAAGATGTGAGTTTATCATTTGGCTTTAACTGGGCTGCCACATTTTTATTAATAATGACAATATTGGAAATAAAATAATTAGTACTATGAATTCACAAACAATGTGCATTATTATTATTATTATTATTATTATTATTATTATTATTATGGTTTTTAACACTAGGTTATATTAATATATTATTATTATTATTATTATTATTATTTATTTATTTTTTTTTTTTATTATTATTTTTTATTTATTTTATATTGTTAAGAATATAATATACTGATAATAATAATGTTACCTTTCAAGTTTTTACTATATTATTATTATAATCCTTATCATCTTTAAAAAACTTTATATTATGATTATCTTTATTTTAATTTTTTTTAATTTGTATTATTATGATTATTGTTTTGGTATTATTTATAATAATAATAATAATAATAATAATAATAATAATAATAATAATAATAATAATAATAATAATATATATATAATATTATTATTATTATTATTATTATTATTATTATTATTATTATCATTTTTGGTAATATTTTATATTGTAAAGAATATAATATACTGATAATAATAATAATGTTACCTTTCAAGTTTTATTCCATTATTATTATTATAATATTTATTATCTTTAAAATATTTATATTATGATTATCTTTATTTTTATTTTTTAAATTTGTATTATTATTATCATTAACTATTATTTTTATAATAATATTATGACTGTTATAATTTTATTTTATCATGATTTTTTTATTGGTAGCAAACAATTTAACCATATTATTTAGAATGGTAATAATAACAACAGCAATAATAATAATAGTAATATAGTTTTACAGTTTAACCCTGTCCACGTTAACGGTAAAGTAAAGAACATCTTGTTTCTTACTTGTACTATACTGTTTGTGTGGTTTTTCTAGCACTAAATGCGGTAACATAAAACGAATAAACATTACCTCTATAAACATTACTATTATTACCTGTTGAGGAGATTAAATCACCTCACACGGAACGTTAAAATGTGACTCTGGCTCGCAGGAGGTCAGCTAGCAGGGTTTGACTGTACAGAACTGGTCCGGTTTCGTCATTATTTGTGATCCTGTCCTGTAAAATGTACCCTCACGTCCTGACCTGTTGTACTTTTCAGTATGAAAGTATGATCGTGAGCCTCCGGGCTGGCGTGAGGCAGCGATGCAGAAGTGCGAGACCGTCCTGTGCCTCGTGGTCTACGTTATCACGTTTGTCCTGGGCTTCCCGTGCAACGTCCTTGCCTTCTACACCTTCAGCCGCAAGGTATGGAGGAAACCGGTGCCTATTGACATCCTCTTGCTCAACCTGACGATCTCAGACCTTCTGTTCCTGCTCTTCCTGCCATTTAAGATGCAGGAGGTGCTGAACGGCATGGAGTGGCAGATGCCCTACTTCCTGTGCCCTCTGTCTGGCTTCATGTTCTACATGACTATTTATAACAGCACCTTCTTTCTGACAGCCGTCAGTGTGGAACGTTATCTGGGCGTAGCTTTCCCCATTCAGCACTCGCTGAGGCGGCGACCCTTCTACGCCGTGTTGGCCAGCGCTTTCCTCTGGGGGATCTCCATGGTGCATCTGAGCATCGTCTACATCGTGCCCTACTACACCCCGGACGGAGGCGGTGCGCCGCCCAGGAACGTGTGCTACGACGATTTCACCAATGCCCAGCTCAAAATCTTGCTGCCCGTACGCTTGGAGCTTTGCATCGTCCTTTTCTGCATCCCGCTGCTCATTTGCACCTTCTGCTACGTCAACTTCATAAACATCCTGTCGCGTTTGCCCAACATCGGCCGGCGCAGGAAGCTCAGGGCCATCGGACTGGCTTTGGGAACGTTGCTAGTGTTTGCGTTTTGCTTCGGACCTTATAATGTTTCTCACATTGTGGGATTCGTCACCAATAGCAGCCCGGCGTGGAGGGACCAGGCGCTGCTGCTAAGCACTTTCAACACCTGTCTGGACCCTATTATCTTCTACCTGTCATCGGCAGCCGTGCGAAACACGTTGGCATCGGTGAGGAGGAGCGTGTGGAGTAAAATTCAAACCGGGAGCCACGTGTTGTTCCGCCTGAGAACGGGAAAATTGGAGCAGGAGGGTGGAAAATGCTCGTTACCCAAACTGGTCACCATCAGTGCTCTCTGAATGCTCCAAACTTGACCTTAGCTCAGATAAGTGGAGCCCAGGGTTTTTTCAAGGACAGACACAATGCCTAGAAGGTCCACTTTGAAGTTTCAGGGGGTTTTGAGGTGAAAGAACAGTAATGATCTGGATTGGAACCGAAACTGTGACAAAAAGGATGGGACTTTTCTCCAAAAAGATAATTGCTCTGTAATGACAGATCATGAGTGAAGCTGGGATTTGGAGTTTTTGAATTTCTGTTTTTAAATCAGGTTGAAACCCAGTGCAGGTGTAAGCGTGTCCTGGACAGGGCGCCACTCCATTTCTGGTCATAGTTATCACTGGGACTGTGGTAGCCTAGTGGTTAAGGTACTGGACTATGGACCAGAAGGTCCAGGGTCCAAATCCCACCTCTGCCACAGTTGGGTCCCTGAGAAAGACCCTTAACCAACAATTTCTTGGATTGTAAGATTGTATTAATTGTAAGTCGCTCTGGATAAGGGCGTCTGCTAAATGGTGTAAAGGTAAATGTACTCGTTCTAAAATTAAGTCATTGCTTTGGGACTGTGGTAGCCTAGTGGTTAAGGTGCTGGACTATGGACCAGAAGGTCGTGGGTTCAAATCCCACCTCTGCCACAGTTGGGTCCTTGAGCAAGACCCTTAACCCACAATCGCTTGCATTGTAAGACTGTATGAGTTGTCGATGTTGATGTAAATGAACCCAGATTCCTGAGCACCTGTCCTGAATTTTTTAGCTTAAAAATTTGGAAACTATTGCATATGTGGCAGATGTCGCCACCCAAACTTATTCCATCGCTCACTTTTGTTACAGAAAATGAATGCATGCTAATTCGCAGTCGTTATTTGGAATCACTTCATCCAAGCTTAAAATCCTGCATTTGGTCCCTTTTTGACTCTTTTTTTGGGATGTGCCTTTCCAAATTTGCCTGGACTATGAGGTTGGCGACTATGAGTTGACGCAACCCAAACTGCTTTTACGGTATCCAATTTAAATCGTCTACTTTTACAGCTTCCACAGCGACCAGTTTTGACTTCATTGGCACTCCGCAATCATGCTCCCTAGATCTTTGGTTTGAAAAGAACAGACCTTGGAAGGAGGATTTATAACTCGGTGTGTATGTGCAGTGCGGGCAGACGAGGGCCATATGTTGAGTGTGTGCAAACAGAAGGCTTGCGGGTCATAAACCATCCAGGCCCCTGATTACGTTTTAGCAGTTGGCCTGGGCCGAAATTAAAAACGTGCGCCGAGCTTATTGAACTGCGGGGGAAAAACCGCTCGAGTCAGACCCGTGCGAGATTAAACACGGCGCGGTTTGTTTGGCGCGGAGATAACGCTCCCACAATAGCAGGTGATCTTGAGTCAATAGAACTCGTTCCTTTATCCTCTCGTGTTAATATTTGCTGGTCGCTTGCTTCTCGGAAAGCGGACAATAGGGATCGGAGTTCCGCGCCGTTTCTCCGCTCAGGCCCGGTAAACAGGTCATACCTTAACAAAACCCCAATCGATTCAAAAAGCAATGTAACAATAGGAATTTTAGCTCTTTTCTTAATAAAATCATTCATGCCCTAATTATGGTGTCAAACCAGCCCCCAGGGGCAATTCATCAAAGCCGAGCTGAAGCGATCTGTCACCGCTTAACACGTTTATTAAGAAGGTAAAGGAGGAAAAGCGCCGATTGCCTTGTCTGTCAGACTTTTTAGCCTCCTCTGCGCTGTAAAAATCTTTACAACACATTTCCCTTGCGCTCGTAATCAGCTCGCGGCTCCCTGCGGTACGCCACGTCGGCGTGAACGAGACGGATTTATGATCCTAAGATGAATATTTCGAACTTTTATTGCCCCTCTTTGCTTATCTCGCCCTGCGTGTGTGAAGGCGTGTTATCGTAAAAAAAACCAACTAAACGTTAACAAATAATAACGCGCCTCATGCTTTTGCGCCTCATCAAGTTTTAGACACATCATTATTGATGCTCTAATTTATTGGCCTGTTAGAAAACGGCGAAGAAAAGTCACACACACACACACACACACACTTGTAAAATTTGATTATTTTGCTTTTTAGGGATGGTAAAGATGTCTGTGGTAGCCTAGTGTTTAAGGCACTGGACTCTGGACATGAAGGTCCTGGGTTCAAATCCCACCTCTGCCAAGCTGCCACAGTTGGGTCCTTAAGCAAGACCCTTAACCCACAAATGCTTGAATTGTAAGACTGTACCAGTTGTAAGTCGCTCTGGATAAGGGAGTCTGTAAATGTAAATGTAAATGTAATGTAAATGAGTCTGTATGTCCTCCCCATGTCTGCTTGGGTTTACTCCAAGTACTCCAGTTTCCTCCCACAGTCCAAAGACATGCGTGCTAGGTTAATTGGTGTCTCTAAATTGGCATTGGCTTGTGTGTGTGTCTTTGACGACAGGCGATGCGACATGTCGGTCAAAGTATTCCCTCGTCATGTCTTCGTATGAGCGGACCCTGCATCAAGCAGGACTTGAACCGCGAGGAAAGAGGAAGAATGTGTGCTACATTGCACTATATGTGGATGGCCATGCACATTTACAGTAAATTACATTAGGGTTTATGTTTATTTTTCATTAATTTTTGCAGTTCTGTCAAATATATACAGGGTTTTTATAGAAAGTTTATTAGAGCTGGTTACAATCTTAGACAAATGTTTAAATGAAGCTTTAATTGTGATATATTCTCCAAATTGTTATGACAGTGTGCTTAATTGCAGATAATATACAAATCAGATGTTAATACCTGTTTTGCAAATTTGACCTAATTTCTTTACATGCATCTTTGGTGTGAAAATGTATATCCAGATAGGGATTAGGTGCTTAAAAAGGCTAACTGTTACAATATGACCCAGCATGAAAAATGAATTTTCCTGTAAACATGTATTCAAATACAAATACAAATTATCTATAAAATATGAAAACATGACATATAAAAGTATTTGAAAAAACAAGTTTGCTGTGTGTTCACCATTGAGTTTACCACAGTGCTCTATCAGACTATTTTGGAGAAGATAAAACGACCCAATTATGAAGAAAATCATCACTGAAAGGGCAATTTTGTCAGCAGCTTACCATCAGCTATAATTAGTCTAACAACTTACTTTTTTGTTAATGTGAGGTTAAAGTTCTCTTGTGACTCTGGTGATAATCTCTTGAGAAAACAGTAGGTGTAAGAGCCACCCGAACAGCCTAAAAAATGTTTTTGAGGGAAACATACACATAACAAACTGTATAAAACAAAGGTCAACAAAATAGCAATTTAGAAATCCTGACATTTTTAATTTAGCAAAAATAAGCATATACATGAATTTTATTATGCATAATCTACACCCCTAGCACACACTATCAGAAGTCAAGTCAGATTTATGTATATAGCGCTTTTTACAATAGAACATTGTTTCAAAGCAGCTTTATAACATTATATTATCTTACAAGGCCAATCCTGAATTGAGCAGGGAAGAAACCTTGGGAGGACCAAGACTCAAAAAAGGACCCATCCTCCTTGGATGGCTTAGATGAGAGGAAGCACCTACGATTGGATACTGGGTACACTACATTTTCTTCAGTATTCGAAATTGTATCAACTATTTAAATGTTCTAAAGCAAAAGTTGAGCATGTACTGGAGTGAACTCAGTAATAGAATGGGCAAAAGCTGATCTGCTGATCTCTTGGGTTTCTCAGTTCCTCTGTGCCAAGCTATATGAGAAGATAATCCTTCGCCCTCTCACCAAGTGCTCAAGAAGGCTTAAGCCATGACATAGCATTGCATTAACTTCCAAAGTTTAAAAGAGCAAGAGCAAGTTCCTTCAAATACTCTGCAAAAATGTGTACTAAGAAAAAAACCTTATCAAGCAATAATTGTTAGTAATGGCGCTAAGGTGTGAATACTCGGATGGCGCAGTTTCTCAGAATAGGATGTTTATGTATGCGCAGGAGCTACAGATGAAACTGGGCCATGTGGATAAATGAGAGAAATGAGAGCAGAAGTCAGATGAGTGACTAACTGAATATCCAGAGAGCTAAATTTCATTGCATAGGTATAAAAACACATGCATATTAATATAGGCTACGTACACATTACAAGTCACAACAAGTCACACTGCCCAAATCTGATTTTTTGCTTAAATGGCTTTCTGGCTTTCTAGCTTTCTTAGCTTTCTTGGCTTTCTTGACGGTTCACATTCACAAATGTAAGTGACCTGCATCTATCTGTAATGAGAACGAATCTGTCCCTGAAACGTCTCACATGTGCACATTGATACGTACATACACGTCGCCTTCGTCACCAACAACAAAAAACCTCATCCCAAACAACTGCGATAGCAGCTCATATGTGGAACAGAAAACATCTCACCGAATAAACTTAGGTCGAGAATGCGAAAAAAAGCCAGCCGACCGCTACGCTGATTAGAGCCTTTTGCCTCCTTATACGTAGCTTTGAGTTTCTTTCTGTTTCTTTGGCATTGTAGCCATGTTCGTTTGAGGCCACGGCTTGCCAATTATTTGCGGATTGTTTCAAATACAACTCTATTTCAGTCAATTCCTTCCAGCTTTGCTTAAATGGATTCACCTCTTACTTGATTGTAAGATTAAAATTTAAATGGGCAAAGGCAGGATAAAAAGGAATATACTGTATAATAACAGAATAACATGTACAAAATAGACTTTTATTAGTGTAAAGTCAATCATCCTGCAACTCTAATAGCACATGCACTACATCTATCCACATCACACTGTTTACTTCTAAGTATTTTGCAAGTTGCAGAGCAATGTTTGTATAGCAGTATAAGACTACTGGAATTTGTAAAAATGTGGTGTTGCTTTGACTAGTACTTGACCATTTTTAACGGTTAAGCTAGTCCACCTGAAAGAAAATGCATTTGTCCAGTGCTAAAGACCTAGTAGTTATATAGCATATAGATACATAGTTTCATAACATGTTTCATGTGTTTTCTGGTCAACCTTCATGTCAGGCTTGCCATACATTTTAAAATAGTTGGGATGGTAAAGCATTTACCACGTTTTAATGTTGTCATTCCTTCTCACAAGGCACTGAGGATACCAAGCGATTAAGTGTTCCAGTTGTTAGTTTTTTCAAGTTTTACTGCAAAGTCATTTTAAGGTATGCATTGTTTAAGGGGAAATATGCATATTCCTTCTAATTTTTCTTTTTTTAACAATTCTTTTTTTGGAGATCCTCTGTTTATATTTGTTCCTCAAAGACTCAGCCTTACAGTTGCCTGTTGAAATCAAAATTACATTGTTGAGATTAA
Organism: Parotocinclus maculicauda; assembly: GCA_034780255.1. Classification (NCBI taxonomy): domain Eukaryota; kingdom Metazoa; phylum Chordata; class Actinopteri; order Siluriformes; family Loricariidae; genus Parotocinclus; species Parotocinclus maculicauda. The sequence goes on from JAUZSU010129234.1 coordinate 10,895, forward strand.
ACTCAGGGATTTTGTTGTTGTTTTTTACCTTATTACTAGTTCTAAATTGCCCTGTCCCTTTTTAAATGAAAAAATATCTATTAATAATAGATGGAAATTAACAAATCAAATGAAGTTGACCAGACAATCATATAATAACTTGGGTTCATACTTTACAAAAAAGAATGCATAGAAAGTAAATTTATGACACACAGCATATTTTTTATTTACATTTTCACTATACATAAATACACTATTACAAAGCATAGCATTTGACTTTGGCATCCTTAACTACAACGTAAATAAATGGGAAAACCAGAAAGTAGCAACTGTAAAACTCACCAGGAAACGTGGATGGAAACTGAATGGAAAAGTGACTGCTATCTAGGCTCTCAAAAACACCAGCAACTCACTTCCCCCATCATAAATAACCCTCAGTAAACATATGTGAGAGGCAAGATGACAGGAACCCCAACATCAAAGTTCAGCACAATAACAGTGAATCTTAACCATCCCTTAGTCGAATACAGGTATACACAATCCAGGCTCAAAGAAGGGCAGAGTCCAGCACAGCCTTAAACAGAATTGCATTACACTTAAACAGAATTGAGACAATAAAAAAAGAAAACGAAGAGGGGGAAATGCAAAAACATTCCTGTGTTATGAAATACCTAATTTGTGGTATTTTCATGGTTTCCTATCCAATTAAATGTCATAATCCTAGAAAATAAAGTGTCTGACATAATAATCAGGGTTAAGTCTGTTGCATAATTACAACACTTGGACAGGCATAACTGTATTTTTTTTTTTAAATACACAGCTGCATGCATCAGATTAGTTGATTTCACATTTTACACTGGCATTAGTTCCAGATCACTGAAGTTCAGGTCAAGCGTCACACAGTCACCAGAATGTGGCTTTGGATGAATTAAAAGCATTTTAATGAGACTTTTTTGATTTTCGGCTTAATAAGACAAATACCTGAAACTTAGTAGCACTAAAGAGTAGAGAGTGTGGTAGTTTTGACTGAGATGTGAAATCAGATGCAAAAGATGACCGTGTGACTGGAGAAGCAAGTGTGCTATATGTCAGTCGAAGTGATTTAAGGTGACAATGTAGGTGCACAGAGATGATAACTCAGTCCTGACACATTGAGGACACACAACTGTCTAGGGTGTACCATGGACCTCTCTGACACTTTATGGACTGCTAAATAGTAACTAATATAGGTATAGAAGTATTAATGACATAGATACTGCAGAATATGTTACTTTTAGAATCAGTATTTCAGATACTGTGACAAAGCCATTTTATTCTTTGACTCCCTTTACTACCTTATATCCACCACCTTAATATTTACCGTAATCAAATGGGAAATATTCCACGGAATAAGACTGGACAATAAGATTAAGTTCTTAAGTGGCCTTGTCAAAGTTAAATTTGTTTATATAGCACTTTTTACAATGGAGCGTTGTCTTAAAACAGGTTTACAAATATATAGGCCCAAACCCCTACAAGAGCAATGGGTGAAAGCACAACATTAACTCAGGAAATAGATGTAGTGAGTGGTAACAGTATGTGAAACAGTAAGATTAGAATATGTAAGTGGACCTTTGCTTTCAGTATATGTGTGGCAAAGTAGACAAGCTGGATTCATCAAAAAATTCTAAAAATTTAGATAAAAGTCTGATATTGTCTTCTATGAGAGTTCTAAGTAGCCTTTTCCTCTGTAATAAACAAGCAAACATTTCGAGTAAAGGCTTTATTGCTAGAAATTTCAATTCTTTGGATAATTCAGCTTTACCATCATCCGGACATGAGCTTTTCCACCTTGTAAGCAGTCAAATGCTTCCGGCATAACTTAACGTAATGTGATTTTTTTTTAATTTAGGCCAAGTATTTGATCATCATTCAACCTGGTCAAATAGAGATGTGAGGAAAAAAAATGTTGAGGTTGATGGAGAGATGTTCACTTATGTTCAACTTTCATAGAAATCTTTCAATATTCAAGACTCAATATATAGAAGGTGGAGACTTTAAGTGTAATGTTGACGTCATGACAATCCTCATTTCGTGCCAAAAGTCAGTTGTGTCTGGTAGACATCAGCAAAAAAAAAAAGCTCTGAAAAAACAAAAAAGTTTTCAAATGTCACCTTTTGGGTAGCATTAATAACCCACTGACCTCACACTCAGAATATGTGGAGAACACTGTGATGCTGAACCCATTATTATGTGGGCATAATCCTCTTTAACTCATCTGTTCTTAATATATAGTGAAGAAATTCCAGAAATCTTTTTTATCGATCACATATGCCATATTTTTTTCCATGAACTATTATTAATAAAGTACCTGAATTGTTGTTCATGTTATTAAATGCATAACCTAATGTTAGTTAGTCAGCAATTCGTGGGAAATAAACATTTACTAATGTGTTTGTTACGTGTTTAATTAACATTAGTTAATTGGTGTTGATGTGTAAATAAACATTAACTAATGCGTTTGTTACATGTTTACTTAACATTTGTTAATTGTTGTTAATGTATTACTTCATGTCTTGTTCATGTTAACTACTGCATTAGTTCACGTTAGTTAGTCAACACTTAATGTAAAGTGTTACCGTATAATCATATTGATGCATTTGACTACAACCTATTCAACACCACACATATGCCTCTGTGGATTCAATAAATTCTTTAACACATTTTGTGTACAACACAAACAACTCTCCTCTCATTATTCTTGTCCAGTTAATGATAGTTAGCAATGAAAAAATACTGTCAAGTTAGACTATGAATTTATTTCAAAATGATTTAGAATGACTTTTAATAAAGTTCATTTATAGCTGTATAGATTCACTAAAATTGTATTCCTCTTGCTACAGCATTTAATTTATTTTCCAATTAACACATAATTTCTAGAAATTCTGGCCATTTAGGATGAGTATCACCCTTTATTAGATTTTTTGGGATAAATTATTTTGCAGGGTTAAATAGTCCATCATGAAGCTTGGGCATGCAATACACTTTTATGTAAAAATGTCAGAATCTTTTATGTAATCAGACATTAAATTTCTCACAGACTTTTGTTTGTTACTACTCTTAAGAACATTAGAACATGAGTAGCAGTATGAACAGTGTTTATCTCTGCCTCATGCATCTACCTGAAATCATCAGTCTACTTGAAAAAAGTCTTCCATGTGGTTATTACCAATGTTATTTGATGTCTCTGAAACTAAACAGCTCTAGCTCTAGCTATCTGTATTGGTTTAGTCAAAAGTATTGGCATGCCTATCACAGCTATTATTATTTCTTATTGAAAAACTAGTTGAATAGTTGTTTTACATCGATAAAGAAAAAAAAAGGTAAGGTTTTTTTGTTAGTTTTTCCTTTATTAGCACAGTTTAATGCACATTTACAATGGCAGAAAATGCTTCAAATCGTATTTGAAATAATAGATAATAGATATATAATAGATATGGGCGGTCTGTAAATTACAATACCAGCTTTAGTGCTTCCTTAGTCTACACATTTAAAGGCGACAATTAATAATTGTTTTTCACTTATTACCCACTTGCCGGACGGCAACAGCATGCTCTGTGTTCTCTTACTGCTGTTTTCCTAATTAAGCACTGGAGTGCAGATTACTGTAGAGTTGGACTCATATTTCATGAAGTATTTCCAGACTACCAATGTTTGATTGGCACAGTGTTTTTAAGAGGGGCTGATTTCTTGACTGTCTTCCTGCATCCCTGGCACATTTTTTTCTCATTCTGACTAATCGCCTGCAGCATCAAACTGGATCCACAATAGTGGATGTTCTAGTCGACTAGTCCATGAGAGCCTTAGTAGCAACAGCCTAGCATCCACTTAGCAACCTCACAATAACACCATAGCAACCACTTTGCAAACACATTGCAGCAGCTTAGCTACCAGATACCAGCATCCTAGCAACCACTTGGCAAACGCTTAGTAATTATTAGCTTGCTTTTACAAGCCAAATTAACAAACATTCCTCCAATCTATTTCATATTGTTTTACTGCATGGCACAAATACACAAAGGAAAGCTAGTGAAACAAATGCAATAGATTAACAAAAAGTCATAAATGTTTTGTAGTAATAGATAATGTTGTTTTGTATATTTTTTTGCATACACAAGTACCTTTAATTTAACCATTTGCATGCCTCTGTGCAATTCATAATTCATAAGGCAAGAAAAATTATGGTCAGTATTCATATTTAAGATTGCTGAAATACTCAAATGCCAAAATGAAAGCGTCTCTGCAGCCCGCACATGCTGCATTGCGCTGCATATCTTTCTTTTTCAATCCTAATTCTCACAGCAGGCTGTTTCAGCCTCTGGTGCACTTGTTTGATGATCTTTGTCTGAAAGAGCGCTCTGGAACTGTTTCAGGCTTCCATCTTCCTAAAGGTCACTCTTACAGAGAGCAGCTCAATGAGTCTGAACTACAGCTACGGTGCATCTCAGACGTCCATTCAAAGTTCAAATGCTTCACTTGGTGTTTGGAATTTCCTGAAGGCCTAGTTCAGGTCATGCGCTCTCTGTCACACACACACACACACACACACACACACACACACACACACACACACACACACACACACAGGCACACATACGCACACGTGCACACATGCTTACACATACATACACACACACGCATGCACACACGCACAATCAAACACACGCACACACAAATACACATACACACACACAGACACCATCTACTGACAATTATTGTCTTTTTTTAACAAATAACTATTTGTAACTTTTTATAACTTTTGTTTGTTTGTTTGTTTATTTAATGTTGTATCAGTATCAAATGCTACAGACACAAGGTTATATCAACACATTAGTTATTGGTCGATTAAGAGTGACCAGTCAACTTAACACATTTCTTTAGAATGTGGAAGTGACCATGGAGGACATGCACAGAGTTGGAGTGTGGGTTTGTGATCAAACTGGGGATCATGAAGCTGTAAGGCTCAGCGCTAACCACTTCAGCACCATAGCACCACAACCATTTCACAAACTATAGCCAATCTTATACTATGCCATGAATCACATGAGGCAATGTCAATGCAAGTACTTTGATTACCGCAGAGTGTGATTGACCAAGCATAAAATTTATTAATGGCAATGCATCTGTGAAACTACAGTAAATACTTTCTTGCTACTACATAAAATAAAGAAATGAACAACATTTGAACAACTAGTGTATATTGAAGGTTTTCTCTTTACATTTACCACCAATGGGTGTCTAAATCCTTTAGCTCATCACCCAAACTCCCATGTACTACAATGCTCTGGATCAATGTATAGTGGGATCTAATCCAGGTCTGTCTGGGCTGGGCACCTGTCATGATGTGTTAGTTGACTCATTTTTTGGCCTGCCTTTCAGTCTCTGCTGACAATGTCTTTACTCTGCCGCTCACTATATAAAAAGAAGCAATCCAGCAAGTAATGGCCTTGCTGAGAGCTCAGCCTTTAACCTCTACAATAAAGGGAGGCATCAGCATTCAAACGATCAGCCACTTGGCTGAATTGAGCTATAGACTCAGTCGTCCGTCACTGTCAGTCTCCTCCGCTGCATCATCACAACTCACTACAGACTCGTAAATACCTCTGTTATAACAGAGTCTGTCTCTTGGGAAGGAATTTATTTATTTATTTATTTATTTTTGTCACAAGAGACTAGCACTTTCTCTGACATATAATAAAAAAAACAACTGCAACGGTAGCACTGTAACCTGTATTGATTTACTGGGCTTTATAATATAGTGCAGACACAAGTGTAATTTGCTCATATAATAGTGGCACATTGCTGTATTGGTTAGGCCATTTTTTCTCTGTTGTTTATTGGTCATATTCAATATCTAATCTGCCTGTGCTGACACAGGTGTGGGTATTTTCAAACCCACTCTTGTTCGGAATTGTGCTTGCATTAATTCTTGTCAAGACCATTTTTATTGCAATTGAAAAAAAAATATAAAAAGAATTATCTAAATTAGATTTTGTAACAGAAAGATTGTATTTGTGTTGCTTCTAAATATGAATCTATGCCTAAATGAGTAAACCTAGAGTAATAGTGGAACAGAAAAAGGATTCAGACCCAAAATTGCCTCACCAAAAAGTAAGATTATTCCACAATATGCTCCTTCACCACTGTTCAATCAAGTAGGTCCAAAGAGTGAGAGGAACCACTACTGGTAAAAGGTATCAGGCTCTTCCACAGTATCTTTATCAGGATCTCATACTGACCTGCTCCTACAACTCAACAGAGAGCAGTAACAGATTATTAGAAATAAAAGGTGTGCAGAGGCTGATTTATAAGGCAATAAGACTGTAGCAATATTTTGTAGTCAATGCAAAATTTTACTGGCACATGGTGAGTTGTGTTGATATAATCAAGCTATGTAGAGCTAGTAAAACCTCTGGCTACTGCATTATAAGTTAACTGGAGCTTATTTAAGCAGTATCCAGAGATCAAGGTATTGCAGCAGCCGAGAGGTAAAATAAAAAATGGATGAACTAGATTTTCTGCACTTACAGTATTTTTCTTAGTTTACCAAACTTTCTGGGATAGATCAAAAGGTCAGTGGTCAGCCTGAGGCCTCTCATCATTAAATTGAAGGCCACTAAAAGGTTATTAAGATTATTTATATTATTAGTAAGCTTACCTGTAGTGTCCCGTGGCCTGAGTAAATGACTGTAGGCTTGTAGAAAGCTCATTAAACATGTGTGTTTTCTGATTTAACCGACAATTAGTTCACACTTTAGTGTACATTCAAATGTAACATTGCTTAATAGCATGTCAGAATGGCAATAAAAAATACTTTATTTGTTAATTTTGTATCCTCTTAATCCTGGACAGGGTCGTGGGAGAGGTGGTGCCCGGACAGCAGCGTAGGGCGCAAGGCACGGTGTCAATCCATCTCATGGCACACACACTTATAGGCACAGTGTAATCAGGTAATCTAAAGCAGGTTTTTGTACTGTGGGAGGAAAACAGAGCACCCAGAGAAAACCCATGCAGACATGGGGAGGACATGCAAACTCCATACAGAAAAGACTGAGAAGGCTTTAATCCTGTCCAATGTCATATCCTAATTTACATTTCTCTTAAAAAAAATTTTAATGACTGGATTCATGTTGACATGTCAAATTTTCTTTGTAGCTTGACAGCTTACGAAAAGTAGGGGATATTTCATTTAGACGTTAATGGCTGTATGTTTGTTTTTTTGAGGGCACAGAAACTTTACACAGTTATACAGGCTGTACATTGACTACTACTGTATCAAAGTGTCATATCTTTAGTCTTGTCCCATGAAAATAGTCGTGAGTGATTTTGTGTCATACTGTGTATTGCTACATGCTACTGAAAATCAGACAATTTTTTTGTTTACAAACTTTAATGTGATTTTACTGAAATTATGTTATTGGTTGTACATTCTATACTTCATTCAGTCAAACTTAGAAATGCTTTTGATAAAAATAAAAAAGCTACTGACAAAATAATAAAATAAATATAAAGTACTTAAATTGTAATTGTGTAGGGCACACTTTTAATTTAACTAATTCTTCATGACTATGCTTAAAAACCACTGTTAATAACATATAACACCATGTTAATGTTTAGCAATTAATTTAACAATTTCAATTTACTAATTTTTATATTATATTATATAATATTATATTATATATAATTTGTTATATTATATGTTATTTTATATTATTATATTTATCATGTGTATACTTTCTTGTATATTTTTTGTGTAAAAGTATTGTATAACTTCTTATTTAATAGTATATTTTCAATACTGTATTTATTCAAGCTAATTTTATTTGAAACATTTTTGCACCAAAAAAGAATATAGCTTATATAGCAATATAGCTGTTCTAATAACAGCTATAAATGGAGAACTCTTGAGGAGCTGTTCAAGTGAGCTACCCTAATTAATCTATGATTATCCTTGATTGTAGGTAACTGCCATAAACAATCATTATGTATGCTTACTTAAGGGACACAGCTACAAATGTGTGTAACTACTGTATATTTTAATTTAAACATCTCAACATGCATAAAACATGACATTATAAGACCCAAGAATAAAATCAAATACATTGGTATACCAGACTTAAAATCCACACTGGGTGCCACTGAGAATGCCACGAGCATCTAGGGACTAACTATGGAAGCTGCAGACACCAAACATCTATCTCTGCAATGGCTGAATGACACAGCACCAGACAACTCCCGTACACAAAGACATGACAGTAACCTCAAAAATAGCAACACCAATCACCGGTGTAACATGCATAGTCAGACAGTTGGCTTGTTGTGTCCCACTACCTCCATAAATGCTCACCAGTCTTTGTTTGTGCAATACAAGGCAAGGTAATTAAGATGTACCGTTATTGGCCACTGCCCTGTCTAAACCTGGTAAACAACCTTGGACAATCATTTGGATATGACATGTGTACTACCCCATTCCCTCTACAGATTGGCCTTTTCACCTGTTGCCCTAACACTGAACGGTTCTCTTCTAGTGAGCACACCTTAACACATGCCTGGTACTTCTTTAGGCCCCACTATCACTCCCTGGCCAGACAGAAAATTGTAGGTTTCACACATCTTCCATTTCTGAGCTTGGGCCCACTTTCTTTCGTGGCGTGATACCAAACAATACTAAAACAGGGGTTTAAAGTTTGTGCCTGACTGCTAACAAGCCAGCAACACAACAGTTCAGTGCTATACCAGCATGATCTTAAAAAAAGTATATTGTAATGTTCCCTGTGTTGAAGTGCCCCATCAAAGCTCAGTGAGGTTTAGGTCTGAGAGAAACTAAATGTATATTCAGTATGGTGAATAAAGGGAGAGAATCGTATACTAAAAAACACTTATGTACAGACTTGCCATTACAGAGTCAGTAACTCTGAAGAATTAAGAGTTAAACTTTTGATAGTCTTATTCATTTGTCTAGGCATCTGTTGCTGACCCAGTACATTTTTTGTACAGCCTTCTTACTCATGTCGCATTCTAGTAACTTTGTCAGGCTTTTTCCATAGTATCCATTATTCATTGTTTACAGCAGCTGTCATCAGCATCTAGGACAGCAGAAAGTAGTGAAATCGCCTCTGCAGTCACCACCTGCTATATCACTACTCATGTCGCTGTCTTTATATTGAGATTCTTGCAGCAGACCAATCAGGTCTCTGGTGCAGGTCTCTGTTTTTTTCTGAGCAAGAATTAAGCTGGTCCAAGCTTATGTCTCTTTAAAGGTTAATGTTATGTATAGTTGATCAATAAGCGTGAAACACAGCTATGCACCCAGACCTCTATCCAAATCCGGATCTTTCAGACCCAAACCATCTAACAGAGTTATGTTTTCACTTAATCATGTGCTCAGGTACTCCAATAATTAATCAGTTTATCAATTTACAATTTTATCTACAGTTAACTTTTATTGTTTTTTGCAAATATTCACTAATTTTAAATTTGATGCATGCAATACGTTCCAAAAAAGGGGGCAACAAAAAACTGCGAAAGGTGAGGAATTCTCAAAAACACCTGTTTGGAACATTCCACAAGAGAACACGTTGATTGGAAACAGGTGAGTGTCATGATTGAGTATAAAGGAAGCATCCCCGAAAGGCTCAGTTGTTCACAAACAAGGATTGGATGAGGTTCACCGCTTAGTGAACAACTGCGTGAGCAAATAGTACAGCAGTTTACGTTTTTCATAGTGCAATTGCAAGGAATTTAGGGATTTAATCTACAGTAAATAATATCATCAAAAGGTTCAGACAATATGGAGAACTTTGAATGCTCATAGCCTTCAATCCCTCAGCATGAAATACAGACATAATTCTGTAACGGATATTTAAAGTTAAAAGTGAATGCCATATATCAATAACTCCCAGAAACCCCTGCTGGCTTCTCTGGGCCCAAGCTAATCTGAGATGGACTGATGCAAAGTGGAAAGGTGTCCTGTGGTCTGGCAAGTCCACATTTCAAAATCATGGATGTTGTGTGGAAAAGAAAAAAGAGAAAAAGGATTGTCCGTATTGTTATCAGTATAAAGTTTAAAAGCCAGCACGGGTATGGGGGTGTATTAGTGCCCATGGCATAGGATTTGAAGCAAAATATGCTGCCATCTTTTACAGAACCCAAAGACACTTTACAATAGAACAACCAGATTTTAAATACAATTAACACTCAAAATAAAAGTGACATAGATTAATAACAAACCAAACAGAAGAATGAGGAGAGTTCCAGATGGTGGGATCAGCCACAGCAAAAGATATTTCACCCATGGAGGAAAGCCTGAATCTAGGAACAAAGAGAAGGTTAGAATCAGAGCAATGCCCTTGTGTGTCTTGTAGCCATTATGCGAAATGCTACATTAAAAAAAATTAAATAAACAAACAAACTCTTATCCTTAGTGTACAAAACATTGTATGCTTTCAATAATTTCCATGAATCATCATTTAAGAAGACAAATATGAATTTATATAAAACCATTGTATTAAAGCTATATACACACTACCTTGCCACTTCAGTGAAACAAGACTTACAGATTTATACAGTTAATGTATAAACGAGGTAGACTGTACAGAATAAATATGCAGTGAAACAGCTGAACACTGAATGCATTTGTGCTTGGATTTTTGCTACTAAAGTGCTTTCAACGTGGTTTAGCTGGAGGCTGGAACTCTGAATGCTGATGCTCCCTGAGTATAAGTATTTTTCAACTGCAGGACATTTACACACAGAATTGATTTTTTTGACATTCAAATACACAGCTTGTGATTTGTTGTTGTTTCATAACAGCTTGTTGTCGCACCACCGTGCATTATAATCAAGCTATTGTTGCTCTCACAGCAGCTCTAAGTGCACAGGAGGAGTATAAGTACGTTCAGATAGCGTGAGTGGGATAGAATAATTGCACTAATTATATGACCAGTAGCAGTGCATCAAGGCGAAATGCCCATCAGCCATTCTTCCAGCCTGCTTCATACAGCAAGCATCAAAAAAGTCATGTCACATGACAGCACTGAGCTATGATATAATCCCAGATAAAGACCGTTTACAGTATTTATCAAGATTATTATCACCTTACCTTCTCTGAATGCAGCATTGGTACAAAACAAACATCACTCTGCTTCTGGAAAATCGTCTGTGAGGGGAGAGAGCCATTTGGAAAATGATAAGTGATGAAGTGAACTGCATGGTAAAGTTCCACAAGTCTTCACTATTATGCTGTGCTCTTGCTGTGCCATTTGCTTCAGGCTCTAATCTAATAGTCTGAAGTATATCTTATAAAGTACTTCATAAGCCCTTAAGCAAAGTTTCTTTATTAGTCACTAACTCGTGTTGGCAAGATGAATGTGCACGTCATATAGTTGTGTAGCATCATGTCAACTTCTCACCTAGTGAATACATTGCTATAGACTCATTATGTGAAAACATAAAGCATAGTGTCAGTTGCAAGGGCTGTGGGTCAAGTATGCTGCTTACAAAATGTAGGTAATATTACAAAATGAAATATCCCCTTTTAATTAAATATCACCTATTTTTTGTGAGCAGTGTATAGTATATATACACCAAGAATGGCCTGAATCTTCTCGCCATATCTTCCACTGCACCAGCATAGGGGCTGACAATGGGTCCAAGGATTTCATCCCGCTACCTGATAGTAGCCGGGATGCTGCTGTCTAGCCTGGAGAGGTCTGTGTGTCCTTCTAGGAATATGCATCCCTTTATCATCACTGACCCACCAACAAACCAGTTATGCTAAATGTTGCTGAAGGCGGCATAACATTCTCCACCGCATCTTCAGACCCTGTCATGTCTGTCACATACTCAGGTGAAACCTGCTAACATCTGTGAAAAGCACAGGACACCAGTGCCGGATCTGCCAATTATGGTATTCTCAAATCCCAACGGAGCTCTACATTTACATTTTACATTTTGAATTTAGCAGACGCCCTTATCCAGAGCGACTTACAAGTGATGTATTCTTACAATTCAAGCAATGGTGGGTTAAGGGCCTTGCTTAAGGACCCAACTTGGCAGAGGTGGGATTTGAACGCAGGACCTTCAGGTCCAGTGTCCAGTACCTTAACCGCTAGGCTACCACAGTCCCTACAGTCTACAGTGCAGGACAGCACAGAGTCCACTACAGGATGTGGGGCCACGCTCATGAAGCCTGTTTCTGATCATTTCGGTCAGACACATTCATGCCAGTGCACTGCTGGAGGTCATTTTGTAAGGCTCTGGTAGTGCTCATCCTGTTCCCCTTTGCACAATGCTGCAGATACCGGTCCTGCTGAGGGGTTAAAGACCTTTCACGGCCTTGTTTAGCTCTCGTAGAGTAAGGTCTCCTGGAATCTCCTCATACCCTTTAAAACTTTGCTGGAAAACAAAGCAAACCTTCTGGCACATATTGATGTCCCAACCTGTAGGAGTTGGACTACCTATGCAACCTCTGGTGGGCCCAGGTAACTCATCATGGTACAAGTAGTAACACTGAGCCTAGCCAACTGCAAAACTAGTGTAAAATTATCCAGAAAAGACAAGGCGAGACAAAATGTCAATGCTCTCCTCCTATATATATAAAAATGGACAGGATCACATTGTCCAGAAGTTCTTGTGGGATCGTCTCTGTAATCATTTTGAAATATGCCCTAACAGTATATACATATGTATTGCTCACAAAAATTCTATTTATATTAAATGTTGGAACACACAGTTTTTATTCCAGATGTAAGTACATATATGGGTAGAGAATACAGTTTATGCAAATGGGAGTCCATAGCCGGAGTCCATAAAAAGGTTAAGAACCACTGTCTTTAACTCTGTGAACTCTGTTCAGCACAGATATGTTTTGTTCAAATTGTTCCATATTCGGTTTAAGCCTTGTCACCTGCAGGCAAAGGAAACCACAAAGTAGCCCTAATGAGAGTGAAAAAAACAGTTCTATCTCAGCAAGTGATGACTGCTCATGGCAAATGACAAATAGTTGATTTAATGAGAGGCTTCTCATTTTTCCAGTGCCAAAGAGACATGTAGCTTTTCTTTTTATCCTCGTTTCCTGAATTACTTTCAAGCAGCATGATCTTTAATGAGAAATACAATTTTTGTTTGTTTGTTTGGTATATTTAACATCTCTTTCAGCATAATTTCTATTCTCAGATCAGGCCAGTTCACCTCAATCAATTAACCTGATGCATGTCTTTGAACTGAGGAGGGAAACCAGAGTACCTGGAGTAAACAAACATGGACATGCAAACATGGACATGCAACCTTCACACAGGCTGAGTCTGAGGTCGGGATCGAACAGAAGATGCTGGAGCTGTGAGGTGACCACGCTATCTGCTGCGCCTCTGTGATCAGTGCAAACAAATAAGAATTTTATTCAAAGAACATATTCAGTAATTCATGTTAAGTAATTCATATTAAGAAGGTCAAACAATATGGGAAAACGACTCAACTGACCTCTTTATGCTTCATTTACCTAGCATGATCGATAGTCATCCCTGTTTAAGCACAATATATACTGATCAGGGTCAAGTTAAGGCATTTATTTATGTAGTACCTTTTATCGCAGCACACACAGCCCCAAATGAGCAAGCCTAGGGTGACAGTGGCAAGGAAATGTGGTGTGTAAGAAACCTTGTGAGTACCAAGAGTCAAAAAAGGACCCAACCTCCTTGGGCAGCCTAGATGATGTAAGAATTATACTAAATTAACATATACATTACCTATATATTGTATTATGAGATTATTATTATACTACACTGCACACAAAATTAGGGGATATTTCATTGTTTTATTTTTACTATTATTTTATATTATTTAAGTTTTCTGAGCAGTATATATTATGTATATACTAACAGCACAGCCCGGTGGTGCAAGAGGTTATTGTGGTGGCTGCACAACTCGAGAGATCCCTGGTACAGTCCACATTAGAACAGTTTGCATGTTTTCCCAGTGGCTGTGTGGGTTTACTTCAGGTACTCTGGTTTCCTCCCATATCCTAATGACCTGCAGATGATTAACTGGTTGCTGTAAACATTTCTCCAAAATCAAGGTATCTGAGTTGTATTGATGTAACCTTTTTCCCATCCTGAATAGATAATGATGCTGATGAGACATTAAACAAACAAACAAATAATAAATCAGTATTATGATTAATATCATACAATAGAAAATTATAGAAAACTATAAAATAACACAATAAAATATTTAATAAATATTGAATATTTTTAAATAAACTCTGTTTACTGGACAAAAATGTCTATTAAACAGTGTCACTAAGTGTATCCTTAGCAGGTAAGTGAGGGCATGGCATTCTCACTCACCAGGAGCACACTGAGTAATTCAATATGATTTAATTTGCATGTTCGCTGCACTTGACCAAATCCTGCAAGTTTCCTTTTTAACTTTTAAAAGCCACAGCTGAAAAAGCAGGGGGTGATCACCAACTGAAAAATCGTAATTATTATTCAGTGACTGGGGAGGCACGGTTGTGCAGTAATTAGTAGTATCACCTCAGAGCTCTGAAGATGCCCTTTTAGATAATTGGGCAGGATTCATTGAGTTTCATTGTTCTCATATATTTGGAAGTTCTCCTTCATTCCGAAGACACACATAATGTCAGATATGGTAGGCACTTTAAATGTACCAGTGTGAGTGTGCACATGCCAACTGTGATAGATTGGCCCATGTCTGCCATTGGTTTGGACTTTTGCTCCCTTCGCTGCTAGTTGTCAAGTCAAGCTCCCCCTCCCATTCCCAACTGTTTTACGTGATTAATAAGTCTCTGAAGAGAAATGGGGAGCATATTAGCCACAAGGGAAGAAGTTACACTCAATTCTATGTATTATGCAGGCAAATTAAGTGAGTAGTTTTAACCAATTTGGTTAAAATCAAGGCGTCATTACATAGAATAGTTGCATTTACTTCTTGGGGAACGTCCAGCATCTGGAAAAGCATGATCAATGTTAGGTTTCTCCAGTATACTGTACATTTTTCCTTTGTTTTCTCCTCTACCCAGGCACCCAACATGCATATGTTTAATTACAAGACAAAAGTCTGGAACACAAAATAGAGATGGCTGCTAAAAGCTCATCAGTAAAAAAACCATAGAAATTCAAACAGAAATGTTGGGACCAGTAAATCAATAATAGGCAGTGCACAGCAACATCTTAACAGCCAATGTAAAGGAGCTCATTAGCATGTTGACGATAACACAGGTTTGTCTAAATGAATGCATGCATGGTTCTGTCAGGGATAAAAGCTTATTGGACCTCATTGAAGCAAGGAGGAAAACAAACATAAAGAGAAAATAACAAAACAAGCAAGACAGTGGTAACTTGTGGAGATGATGAACGAAGGTGAGGTGACATTAGCTTATCTTTATGGTTGGCAAGCAAGCAGCTTGTGGTTTATTTTTCTTGAATTTAACTTAAACTGTTAATTTTGCTTACGTGAGTGTGTAAATACTGAGAGGGATTTGATCAGTGCAGAAAGAAGTCTATTTTAATTTAAGTTTGATATAGGAGCATCATCAATTTTAAATGAGTTACATACTTCCTTAAAGAGTCATCATAGAAATAATTTTTTTACAGCATTTAACAGATATCCAAAGCAAATTATGGTGGACATTCACATGTTTAAAAAAAAAAAACATTCAAAATGATTACTATAACTTTCTTTTTTTATTATTTCATGAGAAAAGGTTTCCTCCTGTACCTTACCTTAGTCGTAGTACAAAACTGTGGTAGTTCAAAACAATGAAAAGACTAATCACAGATAGTGGAAATGTGTTTTGGTTTCTAAATACTTTGTAGTTGTAGATCAAATATGCAGGTCATTTGTTTTAATATAAAACAGAAACAATGTTCAGATAAACATTTACTTATAAGATGACTGATTCAAAATTCAGGACACATGTGAATCATTCCTGAGTTCTTTGACCACACTGTCAGGTGCTCAAAGAACTCAGGAACAGAGATGCAGTTCTTGCTTTAACTCAAACGCAGGTTCTCTGCATTTTAATCCTTAGATGCATAAGTGGGGTCAAAAATGACCCCGAGGTTTGTTATTCTTTAAAATCTCTGAAATTAAAAGTTTTTACACTTCCATATTCCAGGTATTCCTCCTAAAACATGCTTGTGACTTGAGGCCATTTGAATTTTTTAAAATGTTTTTATACATTTAAGAAATTGCAGTTTTTGTGTCACTACCCCACTTTTTCATAAGCGGGGTCAAATATGAACCCATTTTCTACAGAATCTGAATGGTTTGTTTTGGGAACCTTTGATTCTTACCAACCGTGACTGTCAGGATACATTTTCTGTCCCACTTACATCTGATGCCAGAAGTCTCACCACCAAGAGGTCAGTTTGACACAGCAGCGTATATGTAAGTATTATTTTTATTTATCAACTCCATGACTTTTCTGTGATAGAGTATCATGTTGGTCAACAAAGTAAATACTAGTTAGCTAACTACAAAATAATGTTAGTAGTAATGTTAGTACTCTGTTGTCTCAGGCTGGCTTAGCAAGCTAACATTACACTAACATAGTAAGCCAGCTGTGATTACTGCATTTGTTGTATACAGACTCACTGGATTCATAATTCCTTGTAATAACAGCCAACCTGTTAGGTAAATTATTATATGATTATTAAATATTGATTGGTGTGTGTGTACTTTACTTTAACTTTACCTTTACTTGCATATAAATGCACAGACATCTACTTAGATAGCTATATACTGATTTATAGTTTTTTGAGTCATTCAAACATTGTCTGTTTTATGTTTTCTCATCTAGACTACCATGGCTACTTGGTTACCCGAAGACCTTGCTCGAGATATGATCCAGAACGGATGGGATGAAGAACCCATTAGTGGGATTGACTTGGGATCTGACATCTCAGTTGTAAAAGATTACTGTCCACCTGAACATGTCGGACATCTGCTGAACTACATCAGTCAGACACGGAGGAGCACCATCTCTCCAGTAGATGCATGGAAGCTGTTAATATATTAGAGGAGGTGTTGACATGCACAAACATGGAGGGAAATAGAGTTGCAACAAACAGAGAAAAAGATTAGCAAAGAGAAGCTCATTGCCTTCATTGGATTGACCAGTCTTGCAGGAAGTGAGAAGAACTAGGATGTACCAATCCGTGTGCTCTTTGGGAGTCCTCTACACAACCAAATGTACAAGACCCCAATGTCAATTGGATGTTTCAAAGATAGTCAACGTTTGCTGTGCTTTGATGACAAGAGGACCAGAGCCTCCTGAATGGAAACATACCACATGACAGCCTTCCGCTACATATGGGACCTGTTCCTGGTCAACTGCAGGCGGAAATTCATCCCCAGTGTTTGTGTCACAGTGGACGAACAACTTGTACACGGAACCTACCAACCTACATCACTGAAGCAACGGGAAGGTGTGGAGTGACAAGCGCAAAGGGCCAACAGAAAAGAAAGAGATGCCAGATGTGTCCAAGAAACAAAGATTGCAACACCAATTGCTGTAGGAAATGCAGTACCCAGTGTGCGATGGTCACAGTCAAATGCAAATAGTTTGTGGCAACTGCACACAGTAAATAAAAAAAAGATGTTTATGTGGGCCCATGCTAGTGGACAGTGTTCTTGTCTTATGTATGTTCATTTTCTGACATACTAACAATAATTTATGAAGCTTTGTGATGTTATTTCTTGTGAAATGCTATAAAAAGTTATAAATAACCATGTTACATGTATATCAGTGTTTTGTTGACCCAAATGTAATAAATATAATTAGCTTTAACCAAAATTAAACACATTTAAAAAAACTACATTGATACTAATTGGAGTCATTTTTGACCCAACTCATGGAAGAGCGAAGGTATTGGTTGTTTATGCAGCCAAGGGATAAGGGAATCAGTCTCTTAAACTGGTCTGCAAGTTTCTTTATGTGGCTGTTTACATTTACATTAACATTTATATTATATAATTATATGTATTAAGCAGACGCACTTATCCAGAGCGACTTACAAAAGTGCTTTAAGACACCAGTAACATAATCCATTCCTAATAATCAGGAATCAGGAGC
>JAUZSU010129235.1:0-16981 GCA_034780255.1 Parotocinclus maculicauda
CTGGACCAGAAGGTCCAGGGTTCAAATCCCACCTCTGCCAAGCTGCCATGGTTGGGTCCTTGAGCAAGACCCTTAACTCACAATTGCTTGGATTGTAAGTCGCTCTGGATAAGGGCGTCTGCTAAATGCTGGAAATGTAACACGTTCCGAAAGAGTTGGGACGGGGGCAACAAAAGACTGCGAAAGTTTAGGAATGTCCAAAAAATTCCTGTTTGGAACATTTCACAGGTGAGTGTCATAATTGGTTATAAAAGGAGCATCACTGATAGGCTCAGTCGTTCACAAGCAGGGAAACTCTTTGAAAATTCAAACAGTTTAAGAGCAACGTTTCTCATTGTGCAATTTCAAGTAATTTAGGGATTTCATCATCTACAGTCCATAATATCATCAAAAGATTTAGAGAATCAGGAGAAATCTCTGCAAGTAAGCGGCAAGTCCAAAAACCAACAATGAATGCCTGTGACCTTTGATCCCTCACTGCATTAACCGACACCATTGTGTAACGGATATTAGCACATGGGCTCAGGAACACCTCAGAAAACCATTATCAGTGAACACAGATCATCTCTCCATCTACAAGTACGAGTTAAAACTCTACTATACAAAGCGAAATCCAAATATCAGCAACACCCAGAAACACTGCCGGCTTCTCTGGGCCTGAGCTCATCTGAGATGGACTGACCCAAAGTGAAAAAGTGTCCTGTGTTCTGACAAGTCCGCATTTCAAATTATTTTTGGAAATCATGGACGTCGGGTTTGCACATCTGTGAAGGCACCATTAATGCTCAAAGGTACATGCAGGTTTTGGAGCAACATGCGCTGCCATCCAAGCAACGTCTTTTTCTGGCACATCCCAGTTTATCTCAGAAAGATAAACAATGTCAAGCCACATTCTGCACGTGTTACGTGGCTTCGTAGTAAAAGAGGGCGGGTACTAGACTGGCCTGCCTGTAATCCAGACCTGCCTCCCATTAAAAATCGATGGCACATTATGAAGTGCAAAATACAACAACGGAGACTGTTAAGCAGCTGAAGTTGTACATCAAATAAAAATGGGAAAGAATTTCACCTACAAAGCTTCAACACTTCGTGTCCTCAGTTCGAAAACACTTACTGAGTGTTGTTAAAAGGAAAGGTGATGTAACACAGTGCTAAACACACCACAGGCATCAAATTCAAAATGAGTGAATGTTTGCCAAAAATAAAGTTTATCTGTTTGAACATTAAATGAATTGTCTTTGCAGTGCATTCAATTAAATAGGAGTTAAAAATGATTTGCATTTCAACGCAACTTGGGTGATGAGTAAATATTGGACAGAACATGCGTTGTGTTATAATAACACAGGCAAGCTGGATTGCTAATTAACCCCATATTTATTCACAAAGTAAACCAGGAAACTGGTCTGACCTCTCCCAAATCTTTTTCTTTTGGATCGTAGTTTTTAAATAGCAAAAATGGTCGTGTTAAAACTTGTAATATGGATAAACATATTAATATATTATTTATCACATCTAATAACAAATTAACACTGAATTAATCATTATATCTTACAACATATATATACACACACACAATTCACAAAGTTTTAGAATTTTTTTTTTAAT
This sequence comes from Parotocinclus maculicauda, assembly GCA_034780255.1. NCBI lineage: Eukaryota > Metazoa > Chordata > Actinopteri > Siluriformes > Loricariidae > Parotocinclus > Parotocinclus maculicauda. The sequence goes on from JAUZSU010129235.1 coordinate 1,606, forward strand.
GAATTACACTTTTGAAACCATTTCATTATAAACAGTTTCAGTAAAAAGGTAATGAGATAAATTAGGTCTCAGTAATAGAGAATTCGGTAAATATATTTCTTTTTGAATTGAGGTTATGCATGTGCCAGTGCAGACATAAAGGATGCAGACATTTTCCCAGTTGGGGAAACAACCCATAAACAGCCTTCTGGAGGAACTCCCAGGTGCAGCTACAAGGTTTAGAGGAATGAAAATCCAAATAGAACATGCCTCAAAACACTGCCACTGTTCCTCCACTGTTGACCTAAAAATAACTAAAGGCTAAATAAGAAAGTAATATGTGCACAACACTTCCTGTCCCCCGGAAGTATACACTTTTTAACAAAGTAGATGCTATTTCCTGTATTCTGGTATATTTTTTTCAAGCTGGTAAACACCTAATTTTACCTATAATCGTCCCTTAAAACAAGGACTATTTTAGAGACAGATTAAACTAGAAGTCCTGATTCACCTGGTCCATTTATTCATCAGCCTGTTCTTAAACCCACTGCCCAAGATAATCAAAAGATTACGATACTATCACCAAAAATTACTTCATGGCTGCATTTTACTTTTTATTTTGTGTGTTCAGTTTTATTTAGTTTTAGATATAACACAACATGGCACCGCACCAAGCAATAGTAACACCAAGAATACCCTGCTTTTACTTAAAGTAAATAAAGCAACGTTTACTCCCAATATTTCATTAATTTACTGTAGCCTATTGAGTTCATTTTGAGGGCGCTTAACAAAAGGAGGTTTAATGGAGCTGATGTTACCTCCTCGAGCAGCCTTCACCTTTACTGCCTAAACCAGGGGTCTTAAAGTGCCGGCCCGCGGGCCGGACGCAGTTTCACACGGCCCCTCACGGGTTAATAAAAATAAGGATAAATCTGGCCCGCAATTCAATTGAATTATTTATGCTTTATTGTGATAATTTTATATTTTGTATAAACTTGTTGTATTTTGGTGTTTCTGTATGTGTGTGCGGCAAAAACATTCTGTTAGCCAAAATGTCTCTTTCAAAAATAAAAGAAAAGTTGATTTGGAGCACAGACCGTTTCAAGAGAGGTGGACGATCGATTATTTATTTGTTGAGTTTAACGCGACCGCCACTTGTCTGATATACAAGGAGAAAGTTTCCATGCTTAAGGAGTGCTTAAGGAGTACAACCTTAAGTGTCATGATACCACTAAACATGCAGAGCAGAATGCTAGGTATGAGGGGTTGTGAAGATTTAATAGTGGTGATGCCCATACAGGGCACTAGGTGGGAATGCTAGGCAGCCGCTTTGCTGCATCCACCCATTTATTATCTTTCGCTTAATCCACGCGGGGTCGCGTTCCAGCTGGTGACCACCCGGCAACTCTGGGCGCAAGGGCACGTACAACCCTAGACGGGGCTCCAATCCTTCGTAGGGCTCACACATACAGTCACACACAAAGGGCCACTTTAGAGACACCAATTCACCAAACACGCATGTTTTTGGACTGTGAGAATAAACCAGAGTACCCGGAGTAAACCCACACATGCACGGGGAGGACATGCAGACTCCACCTTGGGATTGAACCCAGGAAAGAAGCCCTTTTTGCTGTGAGGCAGCGGTGCTTAAAAACAGTCAGACGGGGGGGGGGGTGTGGTTCAGTTATAAGTAAGCTGATTACATCATTTTCTGATGTCTCTGCTTTATAGCTAGTGTTGGTTTCTGAACTTGTAGTAAGAACAATGACATTGCTTGTGCCCTCATTTTTTTCTCACAGTGCACTTTTTTTCCAGCCTTGCCAGGTGAGGGATTTTATCAGAAAATGACAGCAGCCACTGTTCAAACAGCCTTGGTGCTGCCTCTTTATTCAGGACTCGAAAAATATAAGAAATATTATGTCTAAAACCATAGTAATAGAACTTGTCAATTGTTTATATAAAATAAACAGTAGACGAGTTTACGGTTAACAGTACACGAGTTTTGGAAACGTATCAAGGACCTTGATCGGAGATAAGAGTAGAGTTTTCTTAAAGCCATTTAACTCCATAAACTGTTGTTCCTCGTGATCTTGCACATATCATTCCTCAGCCACTCTTGCAGCTGTTCTGCACTTTCCTGGATTGTATGCAATGCTATAAATGCAGTTAGAACACACACACACACAAACACACACACACACACACACACACTTTGAGAATCTTCCAATATCAAACACAGACATTACTTCTTTGGATTACCATTACCTGATTATATATTTTTTTTTAATTATTATTATTTTTTGTTTATATGGCTTGTTTTTCGTTTCTCCTGTTGGGATGCATAAACCTCATCCACCTTTATCACTGTTCTCTAATTATTTTTAATACAAAAAAATTCTATAATTGATGCTGGACAAAGTCAATCATTTTAAACATGGACAACAATATATTTTTCTCAAACGTTTCCACATATGATCACACATTAAATCATTATTTAGAAATTGTTTTGCAGAACCGAAATGTATGAATACATGCAAAATATTCTCAGGCCACATTTAGTTGACATTAGATCTGAAAACAAGGCACTGGTTAAGAGAGAAGGATTAATATATCAGAAATAAAGTATTCACACTGCCCAAATCATGAGTCATGCAAACTTGGACCAATAAAGATTCAAATTAATTTCTGTACCAAAGATGTATTTATCTTAAAGGCAGTTTATGTTGCTCTAAAATCTCACGTTTACTTTTCTTCAATAATGCTGCATCACAGAAGTCTAAATGACCTTTAACCCCAGGGCCCTGACCCGAACCCCATATCACAACAGAGCCTTTGGACCTGTTCCTCATAACAGTCTGGATTCTCCTTTTTTCATTAGAGACCACAGTGTCCATTTCTTCCTAAAAAGATCTGTAATACTGATTTGTCCACTGATTGATGGTCCATCCTAGATGCTAACAACCAAAAGTACCTTGTTCTATTAGTACATGATTTAAAAGTAAATTATTCATGTTTTGAAAACTAAAATAAACCTAAACTGCACTGTTAAAGCTACCTGATGTGAATCAGACAGTCATCTGCCCTTGTTGGTTGTATTTTTATACACTGTTCCCAAAAATGATTGGCTATTTTAAAATGAATATGAAGAGGATCAAACAAGAACTGCTGAATAATCTGATCCTGTCCATGCTCCATCACTGTCTGTGTGTTTTGGCACTCCTGGGTGATCATACACTCTACTGAACACAATATGGGGGCACTCTGGTCCAGTTTAACATGTTTCTTTTCACCCCCATAAATATATCACTATCATTGAGTTTGTATCTTATTTGCTGTAATGAAACAACTTTCCTTGACTTTTAATTTCCTTTGCTCATGATCTTGTTTAATAATAAAACCAAATGCTTCTTTTTTTTTAATCTCCTCATTCATTTTGAAATATATCCTTATATTGGTACGTATTTGTTTGTTAGTTTTTTAGTTTCTTTAATTTGTTTGCAGATCGCTGGCATGGGGATTCGCACGATTCACAGTTTTTGTGATGAAATGAAGACGTCAGATGGATTCACGTACTTCATTCCTCCTGAAAATATCATCACCTGTGCATACATCTGGAAGGATCAGGTGAAGTTTAAAGGCTCGGAGTAGATGCTTAAAAACAGCGATGGTTTATCTTTAATAAAGCTAAAATCTTGATCTGATTACAGAATTCTCAGAATTTCTCATTTAGGGCTGCAGCTATAGATATGTTTTATATCTTAGATGGACCCACTTATGTTTGTATTGATTGAAATGATTATGATAATGATTTTTGTAGTGTTTGTGAATGATAATGCAGACATTAAAACATATTATGGCAAATTAAACATTGAGAGCTCTTTCAAAACACCAGTAGTGCAGAGAATGTGCTTAGTTTATTGATTTCTTGTTTGAAAATGTCTGAAATGTTTCTTTTCTTTATTTTGTTATAGAATGGAACAGTCCTGTATCACCCTGATGGCACAGGGAATAATCCCAATGTTGTTGCTGATGGAAATGGAAGCCTCACTTTATCTGAGTGTATGAATGGAATTTCTTACAGTCTTGACTTAATTTATGAGTCATGTACACAAACGGTAAGTAAACTGCTGACACAAATTATTAATGAAATATCCCCTCATTTTTGTATTTCTCTGTGTAATTATTTTGGATTAATTTAATTAATCCTCCCTGTCTCTCTGTCTTTGCAGAACATTGCAGTGCAATTCAACAGTAAGTTCTGTTTCGAGTTTTCTTTAGTCAGTCTCTTGGTGTACTGCACTGTTAGAACTACTATATTACTGCAGCTCTGAGATTTAATTCATCCCAATTATTAGTTGTTTAATGATTATTTATCTTTGTGTTACTGGTAGTTCAGAATGTAAAAGGATTGTTGTGTGATGGCAAATCAACTCCTTTATTAATGTATATTGTCTGTTAATCATATCACACTATTATCACACTATTCCCCAGGAGTAGTTATTTATCAGCATATAATTGCTCTCTGGGCTTTATTTGAGTTATTCATTCATTCATTCTCTTCTGCTTAATCCACACGGGGTCGCGGGCCAGCCAGTGCCCATCTGGCAACACACACACACACACACTGTCACACACTAAGGGCCACTTTAGAGACACCAATTAACCTAACACGCATGTCTTTGGTCTGAGGGAGGAAACCGGAGTATACCCATGCAGACACGGGGAGGACATGCAGACTCCATACAGAAAGGACTTAGGCCGCCCCACCCTGGGATTGAACCCGGGACCTTTTTGTTGTGAGGCAGCGATGACTAAAACTAAATACAATTCAAATGACTAAATTATGACTAAAACTTTAGAATTTGCTATAAAATTAACACTTTCTCACCTAAATGTGTTAAACCACACATATCATACAGGAGGGATTACTTTATGTATCATGTTAGTCCTTATAGTAACTGTTCCTCTTATCATAACTCTAAAAAATGAGCTGGTTTTGCTCCAAAAAGTATTAAGGAAGGAATAAAATGACAGTGAATTCCAGATCTGTAAAACATTGCTTGAATTGGTACAGAGGGTGTGACCCAATCATTTAACAGGTAAACTCATGTAACCAGTTAAGAGTTCCATTGTTGAATAGAAAAACATTTTAGGAAACACTTTTTTTTTTGTGTGTGTGTGTTTTGTTTATTTATTTTAGCTTCCTATCGTACAACACCGACCCCTCCAGGTACCACAAGTGAGTATATTTTTGTGCTTTTAAAAAAAATAATAATTAGATGACCAGTAAGGATATTTTTCTGTCTGTGTAAAAGCTTCATTTATCTTTGATTACACCACAGTTAGTTTCCGACCCTGCAATCTGATTGGCTGAGAGACATTCTAGGGGTGCCAGTTTCGGACGATAACGTCACTCTGACCGAAGCTCGTCATGTATTACTCTACCACTTACACACGTAACCATAGCAACAACACCAGCCATAACAAAGCAGCGACGTTATAATTATAAGTAAAAGACTTGAAATGAATTAGAATGACTTTATCAAATTCACTGGCTTCGACAAAACATTTGTTGATTTAAATTTGGAAAATGAAACTGTTAATGAGCAACCTGAGAAGAAATTTGATTAGCTGGAAAAAGAAACAATGTCAATAAAATAAATCAAACGTTCCGGGCTCTTAATGGACACTGCTCACAAAAATCATGGGATGTTTCATAAATTTTCGTAAGCAGTATAATTGCTTCGTCGCTTCTTTCTGATTTTTTTCAGGACGCCATCTGTTATTAAACCCCATCCAAAGCTGATCTGAGCTTCATTCATGGATCTGTTAAGCCCAGATCTTAAACCTGACCAAGCTGCTTATGATCTACAACTCGAATTTTAACATTTCTAACTGCTAAGATTCACATTAAGAGCTTCAGATAAATCATTTATAATCACTAATCAATAACATTTCAAGTTTCAAGTTTGAAATGACAAATAAAACTTGAAACTTGAAACATTTATTAATTATAACAGGATCTTACTTTGGTTATAACACCGGGATCTCACTCTGATTTTCTTCTGTTAGTAAAATAAAGTACATAAACTTGAATCAATTAAAGCTTATCAATTAATATATTTGTGTTAATATTCTATATAATTAAGTTATTTTTAAAATCTTAGTCTGATGATGTTTAAGCAGCAGGGGAAAGCAGAACGGAACTATTTCACCTCTGCAAATGATAATAAACAAATCATTTGTGTCCCCTTTTACGTTAATAAACATATTTATATTAAAAGCCAACAATAAACAGCGATAATTAAACTGTGGTTTAATCAAATTATGCATATTAGCCCCAGAGTGCCTAAGAGGGCTCACTTTCTAGCACAAAATGTATTATTGCTTAAATATAAGACCAGGTCAGAGTGTGAAACGGGTCACCATCTACAAACCTAGGTTTAAAAATTAGGGAAGCACCGATCTGAAATTGGGATTGAATATCGGTCCCGATATCGACGATAGAGTATCAGGAAATTAAGCCGATATGTGAGACTAATTTGTTCATTTTTAATTTTGTTACACAAACAAGTTTGATGGCAAAGTGCAACATATAATCTCTCTGATATATTATAGAAATATATGTTAAAACGTTTGACTCCTCTTTTTTATTTTGAGTTTCAGTGCTGTGCTAAGATCCTGCACAATGTAGTATTTTAGTGAAAATAAAAGGCAAATTTAATACATTTTCATCTGGGTTTATTTGATATGTTTAGTTTTACAATGTTAGTAAAGTAATGTTTAAGTCATTACTGATGCTTAAATCTTAGATCTTAAGTTTATTATTTCAGCAATCAGTATCAACCGATATGCAGAGACTGATCTGTATCGGTATCATAACTGAAAAAATCAGATCGGTGCATCCCTACGTGGTATCATGTAAATGTTGTTTGTAAGTTGAAACTGAGAGCAGCTACTCGAAATTCTTTCCTCTGTCTCATTTCTACTGTAACGTTGTAAGATTTGTAATATTAGGCTTCAGTGACACGAAGTGAAACCATGTAAGAAGTAATTCAGTCATGTTTTATTGTTGTTTTTATTTTAGACAGTATTTTTACCACACAAACCCCTGCAACTAACACACCACAATGTAAGTATCTCCTCAGTTTTATTATAGATAGAGTGAAACCTCGGTTAACGACCACAATCCGTTCCAAAAAGTTGGTCGCTATCCGAAATGTTCGCTATCCGAAATGTTCGCTATCCGAAACTATTTTTCCCATAAGAAATAAAGGAAATAGAAATAATCGGTTCCCAGCCCCTGTTGACTTTCTAATATATAAAAGTTACAGGCTAAATAGGTATGTTGTTTTTTTTAATGAGAACAGTTATAATACAGTACAAATGGAGTTAAATAAACATAAAAACACTAAAATAAGCATTTAAACATAATAAAATATTTAGTAAACATAAGAACTTACCGTTTTGACTGCAATGTGATGGTGTGAGTGGATGGAGGTGTGGGGTGGAAGAGGTGGAATTACTGCTTAGAAGGGGAATCCACCTCCATGAGAACATGATTGAGGGCTATATTTATTAAAATAAAGCACAAAAATCAATAAATAAGAAGGCTTAAAGATAAAGCTAACGAACGACCGATCGTAACTGTGTCTCGAGCGAGAATGATGCTTGGTCTGAGATGCTGGTCATGTGTAGCTGTTCGCTAGCCGAGATTTTGTTTGCTATCCGGGGCAAATGTTTTGCGAAATCTTTGGTCATTATCCGAATTGTTCGCTATCGAAGGCGTTTGCTAACCGAGGTTCCACTATATAAAGTTTGACTGTAAATGTAAACATAAGAAGAAGATGATGGCATAATTCAGCATTATTTGAATGTTTCTAGTTTTAGAAAATGGTTTGGATAATGAATATTTAAATAACCCAGATCCAGGTTTTATGGAAAAAAAAACACTACTTGCTTATTATATATATAAAATCCAGTCTCTTTTGAAAAACATAAGAGTTTAAAATGGGCTACTTTGATTGGTCTATAATCGATATTCATTATAGACGTTTGATTAGAAGATTAGGGAAATAAAGTTCATAAAATCCTTAGAGGATCTCATACATTTATCAGGCGAAGTGGAATTTAAATGTACAGCGTTTAGCAGAACTCTGTTATAACGTGCTTAAGGCTTTGATATATCAGGCGTTTACATGATCAAGGCTGTGAGTTACAAAACGTGGACGTTAAGCTGCTCCTTCGACCCTCTTGAAGACCCTTAAACTGTAAACACATGCACAACTTACCAGTTCATGGTTTTAAACGTGGCTGTTACATCTTGTAAATGAAATGATAAATAAACTTTATAGCTAGAACCATATCACGCTCTGAAAACGCCACTTACCAGAAATGTGACAACGAACTGGAAAATCTCTGCCAAATGCCACTTTCGGTTCCTGTTACATAAAACGCTGTGCACCTTGGTGCTGCTGCTTCCTTACGAAGCTCTTCTCTACTTTCTTGTGGTTCTTTATTGTATTTTCTCACTCGTACCCTAGTGAACTTTCTTTTCTGCCTGAGACCTGCATGTCTGTCCAGAGTTTATTAGATTACTGGTTCTAATTCTACTGTTGATTCTCTTTCTAAGTCTGTTATTTCCATAAATGACATCTCAATTTCACCTTTAGTCAACGTTCACAATCTTGGTCTTCTATTTGACCCCCTTTTGTGCTTTGAACCACACGTTAAATCTCTGACCAGATCTGCATTTTTGCATCTTCAGAACATCTCCTGTAACAGCCCCCTATGGTCCTAGACTAGACCAGACCAGACCAGACTAGACTAGACTGTAATTCCCTTCTCCATGGGATTCTGTCCAAATCACTACTTCCTCTCCAAGTCACTACACCCCCCACAAATAATTCAAAATTCTGCTGCACGGATCCTAACTAACACAAAAAATGTCTGAGCACATCACCCCAGTTCTGGAGAGGCTTCATTGGCTGCCTGTTACCATTCTGATAAAATACTGGTCTAGGACCTGGCTATCTACCTGACCTCCTTCTATAGTCCCTCCCCTGTAGCTTAAGATCAGCCGATGCCAGACTCCTGGTGGTTCCCAGGTTCAGGCTGAACACTGCGGGCGGGGTGGGGTCGGGTTGCTTGTTCAGTGTTGCCACTGTTGAAGTGGCTCTCTCAGACCTCGCCTTAGCCCACTTCACGTGTTCGTTGAATGTGTTTGATTAAGAAATAAACGTAGTTTGCAGTCGGTTCAAATTCTTTACTGATCGATCAGGAGAAGTTACCACACGTCACAGTGCCCACAAGTTCTGAAATGCAGGTCTTTCCACTCTGGTTTATACATTTCTTACAGCCAGTCTGTCTCTATTTGTGTGTTGGAATTTATGACCCAACCATTTCTTACATCCATCACCCACTGATCTTTTTCCCACTGAATTACCTTTTCTTATCTGAACAAGGGATCTACAAGGAATTCCTTGCTCTTCTCCCACAACTGCTTTGATCTGGAACTCTCTTCCTTTTTCTCTTCGCTCCACTAGTTCTCTCTCAGAATTTAAACTTTTCTAAAGACTCATCTGTACTCATTTTACTTTTCCTCTTCTGGTTGTGTGTAATGTTTTCTTGTTATATGTAAACTATATTCTGTAAAGTGACGTTGGGTTTCGTGAAAGGCACTATAGAAGTGTAAACTATTATTACTATTATTATTACTATTAATAATAAATAAAAATGCTGAATAAGTATTTGTGGGACTGTGCTGGTGCATCAGTTAGCATTCTTAGTCCCAATTAAGTGTCTGTTAAATGTGTATTAGTAATTCTTGAATAATTTGTTCATTTGTAGACCAGCTGTTGTACCTGTGGTTTCTTCTGCTGCTGCTTATACCGATTCTAATTGCTTGCAATTATAAGAGAAAACAAATCTGCAGGTAAATCTATATCACTTACAACTACTGGATGGATGTTTTGATTGCAGTCGTGTTAAAGGCTAAATCCGCTCTAAATGAGGCTCTGTGTTTCTGTTCTCAGTCACTTGAGGAGGCTGAAACGGTTCTGCTGTGGAGGAACAGGTCAGGATAACGGGTGAGTGATCCGTAAACTGAACAGTGAAAGACATTTATATTATGATTAATTATCAGGTATTTTTATTATTTGCAATCAAGAGTTTTCTTTTATAAGAAAAGATACACAGAACAACTACAGCTCAGAAATACAGATAAAATATTATTTTTGTATCCTTTTTATTCTGTTGTCTTATTTTCCAGTTCACATCCTGCTTATTCTTTAAGTTTTAGTAGTTCTGTAATTAGTGTGTAGTTTATCTGTTTCCCTACATGCTTTGTTCATCCCCATTACTCTGTTCTCTAATGGTCAGGACCAGCACAGATCAGGTCCTGTTAGGATGGAGGATCATTCTCAGCACTGCAGTCACAATTAATGTATTTAAATGTAATAATCTGATAACTGCAGAAAATCAGATGTTGTCAGTAACCTGGTCAGTGAGTTTACATGAGTAATCAGATGATGGGAAAATGGGAATCCTCTTGGTTTACACGACTCTGGCAATAATCAGATTTCTACTTTGCAACCAGTCAATAATCTTTCATAAATATGTGATGTAAACTTCAAACTGATATAATAAATAATCAAATGATTTGCTTTCTCAACTCTATACTGGGGTTGCCAGATCACAATAGAAAAAAATTCATGACAGTTAATGGAAAAACTATGCCAAACTGGGCGATTTCTTTAGAATAACTGACCTGGCAACCGTGTCCGGTTAGAAAATCAGGTAACTGTTATACTTGCCATCGCTCTGTCGATGGGATTACGTAATACAGTACATGTTGTAAATATAAACACTTAAATGATTAATAAATTCATGTATACACACTGACACTTTTGTGGTGTGTTAGTGTGTGTTCAACTGGTGCGAGTGGATCACACATAGTAGAGATGCTGGAGTTTTAAACACCTCAATGTTAGACTGAAAATGGTCCACCAGCCAAAAATGTCAAGCCACCAGCATTGAGGAACACGGTGGAGCAATAAGGAAAATGTCTCTAATAAAGTGAACAGTGTTTAAAAATAGTATCTGATCTGTACTGAACATTAGAGAACAGAGTAAAGAGCAACATAATGAATCGGCATCAGAAATCAAAAGCCTGGGAAAAGGGAATTAAGGAACCAAAATTACAAACAAGAAACACAGCAGAACATGGCTCAGAACATGACACACACACACACACACACACACACACACAGAGGTGAAAAAACAGCAGCGATCTGCAATTTAAGTGGTAGTGTTGTGTAAGCTGCCTGTACAAATGTAGCATGGGTGACTAAGCAATTCTGAAAATATTTGTATTTAGCACAATAAAAACACAAAAAGATATTTTTTAAAATCTATTTTAGTGTCTTTAATGTGGCAAAATCTACGTTAACCAGTCTAATAAGACAACTGGACAGATGACCTGGATGGCCTTTGGGTTGTTGGATAATCTCCAGTCATTTATACAAATGTTATGTTTGTATCTTTTGTTAGCCTGAACCAAGTGGCTTTTTATTACAGGAATGCTGGTGAGATCCAAGTGGACATGCAACCAAACGGCAACGGAGTAACTCAACCACTGAACCTCAGGAACGGTTATACAGTGTAAGAACGACATCTTAAATACTGTATGGAGACAAACTGGGAGCTTTTGGGGGGATAATTTATAGCGATGTAAGTCCTTAATATGCTTTTGCACCCGTGACAAAAAGGGAGGAAAATAAATATGGATCCAAAGGTTCACTAATGAAGGGATTAAATGATTGATAAGCATAAACAAATAGAATTAGTTCTCTAAGATATTCTGGTGAATCGTTTTGATACTAACCGGTGGCTAAATGAGGTGGTGGTTTGGTCGTACTGCAGGTCTTACCTGGCCCTGAATCTTTATATTTGGTGCAGAATGAATGAGGCTGCAGACTCCATGACTTGTCTCAAAGACAGAGTGCATGATCAGACGGCCCCAAGTTGGACCCACAGCAGACCTGCTAATTAAATCCTGGGGTTCTTCTGGGGTTAACAAACGACCTATGCCCTGTTTTACAGAGATGGAACCTCACACTGTTTCCCTTATACTGGGTTTTGAGACTGGTTTTGGCACTGGTCTGTTCTCGTGATTTATCAAACGGTTCAGGAGCTTTTTTTTTTTTTTTTAAACAAGAAAGCATCTAATATGAAACAAACTAACATGGTAAAAAGTTTGCTTAGAGTTTAGGGAACTATTCTGTCAACAATGGAATTTTACCCTGCCTTTCATCCTGTGCTGCCGTCTGGGGAATAATATTTCCCACGACCCTAACTTAAGGATGAAGCTGATAAGAAAAGAGATGAATGAAAGGTTACTTTATGGAGAAGAATGGAATAGCTGATCCAAATAAGAATCGTGGAACTTTGGTATCTTTAAAAGAACGAGCTGAAAATGATTAACTTAAAGCCCAAAACCTTCAAACTGTAAAAAACCTTTAAAGTTAGAACTCGTACAGAGTGTAAAACTGTACAGAATGAAGTTTGTTTAGAGCTTCAATTCTGTAAACAGAATGGGAACATAAAAATCCAAAACAAATCCACAAACTTTCTTTCTTGCTAGTGTTCCTGCACAGAGAGACTGTGGTGGTACGGGTACTGGAATATGAAGCAGAAGGGACAGGGTTCAGATCCCACCTCTGCCACTGTTGATTCTTTAAGGGAGGTCCTTAACCCCCAATTGATTGGATTGTAAGATTTATAAGCTCTATGATGCTCTAGATAAAGGTAAAGGGTGTCTGGTAAATATCTAATGTTTCTTTTTTTCAGACCGAACAATGCTGTGAAGGTGGACCCCATAACTGACCCACTGCTGCCCAACGGTACAGAGAGAAACGGAGGACCAAACCAACTGACCGACCAGAATCAACAGTAAGATATACACACTCAAACAAAAATAAAGCCATACAAGGCCAAATAAATGGAGCACATTTGGGATTCTGTAGCATCTGACAAATATGTTAATTCATAACAAGAACAAAATAATGGAAATTACACTGCTCACAAAAATGAGGGGATATTTCAAAATAAATGTGAATATGATCCCACAAAAACTGCTGGATAATCTGATCCTGTCCATGCTCCATCCCTCTGTGTGTTTTGGCACTCTTGGGTGACCATACACCCTACTGAACAGTCATTATGGGGGCACTCTGGTCCACTTTAACATTCTTTTGTTCACTCCCATAAATATATCACTTACTACTCAATCACCATAATTGAGTTTGTATCTGATTTGCTTAATAAACTTTCTTTGACTGTATTTGCTTTCTTGCTTATATTGTTTAGTGAAATAAAGTCAAATGCTTTTTTAAATTGTTTCATATCCATTTAGCAAAAAAAAAAGATCCAAATCCCACCTCTGTTAAGCTGCTACTATTAGGTTTTTGAACAAGGTACCGAACCCAAAACTACTTGGACTGTATCAGTTATAAGTCTCACTGGATAAAGGATTAAATGTATTTGTGTGTGTTTGTGTCTTTGTTAGACTGAACCATGTTATTGTGATAGCTGACCACACAATGTACCCAATGCTGCCCAACGGTACCGAGAGCAACGGAGGACCTTACCCACTGAATCCAGAGTAAGATCTACACCTTACACTTTAATGTCATATCAAACATAAGCTTCTGGAACTCTCCAGTCACTAATGTAACTATGACTGGTTCAGGGGTCCAAAATAAGAGGACACTTAAGTAGAGCGTAAGAGACTTCAGAATTTGGCAAAATATCTTTTTAGTTGATTAAATGTGGAGACTGATATGAAATTAGAGGTAATTACATGATTAGACTGATGTCTGATTTATTGATGGACAGTTCATTAATAATTATAAGAATTAAGGCTGATCTTGTTTTTAAAAAAGTGCAAATGAAAAGCACCAAATTAAATTAAATTAATTCAAATAAGGGCAGCACGGTGGTTTGGTGGGTAGCACCGCCCCCTCAACGCAAAAAGGTCCCGGGTTCAATCCCAGGGTGGAGCGTCCTGGGTCCTTTCTGTATGGAGTCTGTTTGTCCTCCCCGTGTCTGCTGGGTTAACTCTGGGTACTTCGGTTTCCGTGTGTGTTAGGTTAATTGGTGTCTCTAAAGTGGCCCTTAGTGTGTGACTGTGTGCCCTACGATGGATTGGCGTCCTATCTAGGGTTGTTCCTGCCCTTGCGCCCAGAGTTGCCGGGTGGTCACTGGCTGGCCCACGACCCCGTGTGGTTTAAGCGGAAGAAAATACATTCATTAATTAAATTTAAATGAATGATAAACGTCATATAACTTCAGATGGAGTGACCAGATAGGATTAACATTTCTTTACTGTTTCTCTCTTTCAGAGAAGAGTGAGCAGTCGACATGATCACGAGCCATGAAGATCATCCTCCGCCTGCTCCTGCTGCTGTTCCTTCTTGATCTTTTTAGCTGCCTAGTTTTTAAAATGCCACTTTTTAGTGCAAGTATATTACCAGTCAGACAAGTCAATGTTTTTATATTTTCTTAGACTTAAAAAAATGCAGACTGTAGTAAAGCAGCTAAGTTAATGAACTGCAGACCAGAAGGTTCAAGGTTTAAATACGACCTCTGCCATCCTGCCACCGTTTGGTCATTAGCAAGGTCCTCGTCTCATCATCGCTTTGCTCGTATGACCGTATCCGTTGTAAGCTGATCTGGAAAAGGGTGAATTGTGCTTATTCTACACTTTAGTTCAGAGTTGCCCTTACGTTTCGTCATAAGAGGAGACTGTTCAGATCCACCAACCCACTTCCTCCCACGACGTTAAAAACCCACATCTGGAAATAACCGCTCTGACTCTGATATGAATTTTTTACTGGGCTGTGGCCCAGGAAACGTTGCCTGAAAGTATTTCGGACTACAAACACAAGTCCAGTACTTTGGCTTCTCCATTAAACAAACACTACGTATTAGACCCGGACCTTCTGATGGCTTTACTCTACTGTATGAACCTGGTCATGTTGTATGTATAGAATTTTTAATCTCCATCTAATACCAGATTGGGAGAAAGTTACCTACTTGCATGTTACGTTTACAGATTTTAGTTTTCCCTCTTATTGTTACAAAAGTGCCTTGTAATCCTTCCTAGTAGGCAGTTCTTAATGCTAGTACAAATAAGCAATAAACCAAGAACAAAGCCAATTTTCTGATTTATGTAAAGGTACAAACAAGCATAAAGAGAAAAAAGAAGTGTGTTAGGTTATTAAATTATAAATCATAGAGTAAAACATTATATTAATTCGATAAACGTAGTTTTGTGTTTTAAGCCTGGTGTAGACATACTGGCGCCTAAAAGTCTGTATTGGAGCAAAGTAAATTA
>JAUZSU010129246.1:0-16979 GCA_034780255.1 Parotocinclus maculicauda
GGATTTGTTTCGGTACTTTAGAATTTGGTCCGAATAAGCGGCTGGTCCCATTAACCGGTGGTCCTATTAACCGGAATCGACTGTATATTGATTCCCTTTTCCCTATTTCGCTTTAGTAATAAATGTCTCTATCTTGTGTCTTTTTCTGTTTCAGCTTAACCAAACATGACAGTTTTATGCATTTCTCTCGACTGGTGAGAGGAAGCAGTGGGTTTGGCTTTGTTTAATCATGGCCAGCCAGTGCAGCAGCAGTTTGGACTATCAGACTGTAGTAAGGCGTCCAGTCTCAATTAACTCCACCTCTGTCTCTGCTCACATCGAATCCTATGAAGGTGGGGAAAAAAAGGGCATCTCTGATGTCCGGAGGACCTTCTGCCTGTTTGTGACGTTTGATCTTCTCTTCATTACTTTGCTCTGGATCATTGAGCTCAATGTAGGTTTGCTTGTTGCTCATCACACATCAATCCCTCAGTTATTCACACCTTATAGATTGTTAAAACAGTGCCATAGTTCACAGATTGAAGCAGTCAGCTAATGGCACTGGTTAGATTTTTGTACATTTTGCAGTATATTGTGGACAGTGTTGAGATTGAAGGCTCAAGCACTACCATGCTACCACTAAAAGCTTTAGTTGCTTGGTTTGTACTTTGTAAAATCAAATCGGTTAGAAGTCGCCCTAAATAAGTGCTGCAGATCCTCCTGTAATGTATGTACCATGTATTGATGGCCGAAATCTTGTTTGCTGATATGTAGATTTATTTTAGTCATTGGCATCAGACCGATATTTGAATTTTATCTAATATTATGACCCATATTCATTCGATATTTGCATCAACATTACTTAGTTTTTTACTTTAGTTATGCGTGCAGCTCTATTATTTCTTGGAGCTTCTCAGTCATAAGCTTATTTATACGCCTGTTCTCGTTGCTGCCTGTAATGATTAAAGGCTGAAAAAATATTCCTACCCCTTTAAAAGAAGGTTACAATATAAAATGGAATGAAACAATTTCCCTTTAAGTGAACTGCACCTTTTAATATAATTGTAATTGTCATGTCTGATTTAACTGTTTTATTATGCTCACAACAATTGGAGGATATTTTCATTTTTGTGAGCTGAATAGTACATATTGTATACAGTGTATATATAAAAATTTTCTGTTTAAGATAAATTCAGCTTACAATGGATTTTTATGAACATATCCTTATCGTAAATTTGAGATTACCTGTAATCTGTAAAGATTGGAATCTGAAGGCATGCTCACAGAAAATACATTTTATGTTGCATTTCTGTCTACTTTCGTTTTTCAATTATTTTCCCTTTTGTTGATTTAGGTCAGTGGAGGTATACAAGTTAATCTGAAAAAGGAGGTGATGGAATATGACTTTCACAGTTCCTTTTTTGATATTTTTGTAAGTATTGCAAAACCTGACTCTTACAGTGCTTTTTAAGAACATTTTATACATTGCACATATCTATAGTCCACATAATTTGCTCCCTCCATAGGTATTGGCTGCGTTCCGGTTTGCAGCCTTGATCCTTGCATATGCAGTGTGTAGACTCCGCCATTGGTGGGCCATAGCGGTATGTATCCTCCCTCTTCTTTACTCAAAGGGCTAGTAATAATCCATGTTGCATCATTCTGATAG
The DNA here is from genome assembly GCA_034780255.1 of Parotocinclus maculicauda. Taxonomy (NCBI): domain Eukaryota; kingdom Metazoa; phylum Chordata; class Actinopteri; order Siluriformes; family Loricariidae; genus Parotocinclus; species Parotocinclus maculicauda. The sequence goes on from JAUZSU010129246.1 coordinate 1,649, forward strand.
ACAAGTACTGAACGTTAGTAAGTAGAAAATAGAAGTTATTTCCAGGATGTCCAGTGTGTCTTTGATCATGTACAGATATCTGCCGTTTAACAACCGCATCACGTTCTCTGTAACAGGTCATGAATCGAAATGGCTGCTGCACAGACATTACCATTGTCACATAGTTTTTTTTAATTGCTTTCTGTAATGTAACTATAAAAGGTATTTTTAGAAGACAACTGTGTGCGTGTTGATTGGCTTTTTATGAACGCAGGGTTAAAAGACAGATTTAAACGAGCTACACAAGTTTGATGCCCAAACTTAAGCTTCTTATTACTCAAATATTATATAGTCCTGACTAGCACACAGCAAAATTATAAAAGGGCATGACTAAGGGCTTATAACTAATAACGCTATGTTTCATTTCTTTTCTTTGCAGATAACTACAGCTGTCACCAGTGGTTTCTTGATTGCAAAGGTTATTATATCAAAGGTAATTATTTTCTCCTCATTCAGTAGATAGAAACAGGTTTGTTTATTTAAATGTCACACCAGCATCAATGGTTATTCGAGGCAGGAGCAAGGTTGTAATGATATTAGTCAGACACATTTATTATGGGCACAATTTAGACCGACCAATTAACCTAACACATGTCTTTGGAATGTGAGATCAAATCTGAGTACCTGAACTAAATTCACACAGACATGGGGAAAACATGGCTGCATTGGCTACTTAAGCCACCATGACCCCAGTTAAAATACAAGACACGATTCATATAAAGTTCATATAAAGTTCAGTCATCTACATATAAAACTGAAAATGTCATAGCACACCACTGCACAGCGCACTCCACATGATGGCAGCGTGACACAGCTGCTGTACAAATGATACACGGAAAGAATAAAATAAATATAATTTCTAAAAACTACTTAATATAAAAAAATGCTAAGTAAATACTGCTACTGACACAACATTTAACCAGTGATATGACAAGTGGCATATTTACACTCATTTACATTCACTAGACTTTAATAAGTACGGGCATACATAATAAAGTGGCCAGTGAATGTAAATGTGTTTTGCTGCTGTACAGTTTGTGTTAGTCATCCTCTTATCCTTCACGAGTGCTCAAAGGACACTGAATACACTATTTAAGTGGATGGATATTTTTGGTTGGTGGACTATTTTCAGTCCAGCAGTGACACTGAGATGTTTAAAAGCTCCAGCAGCACTGCTGTGTCTGATCACTCATACCAGACACAGCAGACACACTAACACACTCTCACCACATCATTGTCAATGCCACCCAAACAGTACCTGATCTGCACTAGTCCTGTGGGGTCCCGACCTTCAGAGAACAGATTAATGAAAATTTATAAAGATGGATTGCAATTGGACTGTAATTGTAGAACTACAGAAAGCTTCTCTATGGGACGTGGAACTGATAAAGTGTCCAGTGTATGCACTAGTAAGGAGATGCACTTAATAAAGATTCCAGTGAATATATAAACGTGCATATTTTAGGGAATGTTTTGGCAGAACACAGAACCTAATGCAGAATATAGAAAACAATTTAAATTTCACAGTACTGTACACACGTTAAATGCCATGTTTGTAATTTCACTTTGCACGAACTGTAGTCTGTAAGCTGTGTACTTTGGATTTGTTAATGATGGATTAATAGATATAACTATTGAATTGATTTAATGTGCATTGTCATTGTGCAGCTGCTCTCTCAGGGAGCGTTTGGTTACCTGCTTCCCATCATCTCGTTTATCCTGGCATGGATAGAGACATGGTTTCTTGACTTCAAAGTTCTGCCTCAGGAAGCCATTGATGAGAACAGTAAGTCTACTGCTTATTTTATGAATTACAATAAATAAATTACAATCATCTTTTATTAACACTGATTCATGATTCAGGACGTTTATTTTCATTATGAATTTTTAACTTTGTTTTTATTGGTTTAATTAACACTTGAATAAACAAAACCAATGTAAATAATTTATAAATAAAAAATAATAGATTACTTAGAATAGAATATAAGTTTTATCTTGCACTTATTTGAATTTATTTAGCATAGAAATTCTTGCTGATATGGTCCAGAGGATGGGAAGACTTTTTGTATAGGTAGAGACGTACACATATACATATGTCATTTTACATGTACAGACTGTAATCCATCTGTTTATCTACATACCTTGGTAGTCCACCAATAAAAAATTCTATAGGCAGCATAATCCACTGTTGAAGGATTAGAGGATGACTAACACAATCTGTACAGCTGTATATGAGCTGTTCTCACTGACTGGTAGATGTGTCTAGAAGAGTGCACAGTAAGTGAGCAGTGTTTTAAAACATACACTAACTCGCCACCACCACATCAGGGTCAGTGTAGTGCAGTGCTAAGAATGATCATTAGAGAACAGGCTAAAAGGAACTAGCTTAGTATGGTAGAGAAACAGGTAGACTAGAGTCTGTACTTGTAGAACTACGTACTACTGTATGTTAAGTGGAGCTGATAAAATGGTCATTGAGTGTACCTAATGTAGTGGCCGGTGAGTGTACATACCGCTACCTTTATGCAGTTAACTTTCCTTTTTTTGAGACCCTTGTTTGAAAATATATTTTAGAGATCCCACATGTTCCGGATGCCATGTAAGTTAAGTGATGTGTAGAAATAGTTTAAGCTAGACATGACATAAACACATTTCCCACCACAAGATAGTTTTGACTGAAGCTGAAGCGAAGCGAAATTGGGAACCTCAGGATAGTTATGCAAGTGCAAGTTCAATTCTGCATGTCCCAGGCATGGAGTATGAAAGAGCCATAAAACCTGTTCGTCATGCTTCTTGTAAAGCCATGTTCTGATGTATTTTACCACTAAATATCTTTAAATGCTGTTAACACATTTTTGCTGCTTGATGCCATTCATTGTTATCTGCTTTCACATTCACTTTGTAACATACAGAGCACTATTTACAAATATGAAACAATCAAATTATGATACGTCCTAATGCACTTTATTCATTTCTGTGTGACAGCACAGTCAAATCAGACAATAACACACTTCAACACGGCACACAAGATAACAGCTTGCACATAAAAGTTTACATAAAAAGTAATTGTTGCCTTGGCAACCCTCCATCAGACATGCCTCAGTGAAATATGGTGATACAAAGATATGGTGAAAGTATGTAACTGAATTATTTATGTGTGTAAGTATATATACAGTATCATGTATTATAAAAATAAGTTCACAGATGGAAAATGACAGTGCAGTTTAGATATGTAAGAATTGAATCACTAATCACGAATGGTTACCAATCAGAAACACAACCAATTTAGATGATTTAGTTGTTGCAATACACTGCATATTTGATTACGCAAAAATGCTTGTTAACTAAAGCTATATGACTTGTCAGTGATTGTTAAATTATCTAAGAGTGATCAATACTACATGAATGAAGACTAAATATTGGTGAATTTAATGAAATGTTGTGTATATTCTGGATGACAGGGTATTTAAGGGTTCCCAGTATCCCAGAGAGAGCACCACTGATGCATCCAGGGCCTATGTCAGATGGGCAGTTCTACTCACCTCCAGAGTCCGTGGCAGGTAAGGAAGGGGTTAAATTTCAAATTATACATAAAACCAATACTGTATTTCTTTTCTATAAGAAGTAAACTTTGGTCACTAAATACTACTGGTAATGTGTTTTGTTAAATTCCTTAATTATTTATAGGAAAAGTGTTGTTTGTTTAGTTATTATATTAATTATGTTTTTTATTAGTGAGTGCACATTTTTAAGTGACTGTTAAACCACAGCTGTGCGTTAGATATAACCCCATGAATATGCCCGTGCACCAACATTTAATCAGATACACTAAACCACATTGATATGTAGTTCCTCAGAATAAAAGCTGTTACATTGCCATATCAACTCAGTGTTTACTATTAAGTATTACTCAGTGTTTATTATTAACAGGCAGTTAACAATTTGGAACTATTATTGTCTACATTCTTAGTAGGAATTCAATTTGTGTTAATGTTTTGTGTAATTACATGCATAGCACACCTTACAAGTAACTTAGACAAAAAGAAATTTTGTCATCATGAAAATGTATATTTATGCTGTTTTTTTTAAATACATTGCAGATTCTGATGAAGAGTTTGATGCTAAACGTGACCCTGAGAAACCTGTCGTTTAACAGGTATTCCAGTAGGGACATATATGGTAAATATAATTATTGTCCTTTATGGACGAAAGCCTGTATGAGCGTGTCTGGTTTTCTCCATCAGGAGGAACGCATGAGACTATTGCTGCTTTGGTTTCTATGGGTGATTGTCAAACCCGATCTTGAGAGTTCTTCTGCCTTTAGTTCTACAATTGCAGTGTTGTACAATACAACTCTAAGCTTTCAGATCAGTCCGTTTATAGTGTGTAAAAATGTAGTGTTTTATTCAATACTGTGCCATCTGCTGATGGACAAATATGACGGTTAAGAATGAAGATTGTGTTTGCTTTGTGCACTTTCATTTTCCTTTCTCTCGTTCTGGATTTTACAATCTTCTATAGATAATGGGTCTCTTTGTGATTGCACAGTGTCTTAAGTAAGTGTACCATGAAGCCTCCCAGATATGTGAACCACACTCGTTTAATAAGGTTAAACTTGCAACTGCATGGACACTCCTTATTTGGGTGTGCATTAAGTAGCACTCATTTACATTAATCTTCATCTTTTTAATTCAGTAATCATTTTAACATGCTCTGCATCAGTATGTGTGTATAAACTTTTGTGTATTGTAAACAATTCTTTAATAGCTATACATTGTTGATAGTCTGCTTACTTGTAAATAAAGGGTCTATCCAGTGTTGCATGCTCTATAGCTAGGTAGTGTTAAGAATCATATGCACATTGTCTCTTTCTCAACCTTATTTATAACCAGGCACGTGCTGTATCAAAAGTGTTTCAGTTTTTTTATGTTAATCTTGTAGCCGTTCTTACAGATAAGGGCTTCTACACCTGGTGCTTCTCTCAACCTTCTGGAAGATTTCTGAAATCTGTCAATGCCATTTTTTCATGATACTAGTAAATTAATTTGCTTTTTATTAAAGTTGGTTAAATGCAACCTACTCTGAATCTTTAAATAAACAAATGGATGGATCTATTGACTTTTGTGCATGCTTTAGTTAACTTTAACCATTGCAGAAGAATGTAACTTGCTTACTTGCAAAATATTTCAAATGAGCTGTCTGAGGTCCCTTCTGTGCAAAAAAAACCCCAAACCACAATTAACATTGACACAAACGGTGCAGCAGCTAATAGTTTATCAACGCAGCAAGCTGTGGTGAAACTGCTACTTGTTTTATTTCTAGTAAACGTTCAGCTGCAGTGCAAGAAAACAAACCCACCACTCCCTGTCACCACAACAGTTTCCATTGTGAACGAATCTTCAAAGAATTACATTTGATATAAAATCTATATGAAAAGCAACAATTGTAAAAGAGGTAGGCAATAAACATTGTATTAACAAAATGAACAAAAGTGTAAAATACTACTATGATGTCAAAGTGCAACAAACTATTTTTACTGTTTCTCTTTTTTATACCCTGTGTGCTATTGTATCAGAATTATATATGTTAAAAGAAGTGCATATCATTATAATGTGTTTAAGTCTAAAGCAATACATGATTCCTAAATAACCACATAAACTTTAAAACAAATCAGTATTATTATAGTATAAAAAGTTTGAATTCTGGATTGTCTTTCACAAAAAGTGCATTAGTAAGAGCCTATTAGAGAAAGAAATCTAACTACATTGCTCATAATGTTAGGTGATATTATATTACGGGAAATATGATTTTGCCCCCCTAATTTTGTGTGCAGTATAGTTACTGACTTTCTTTTTAAGAATACTTGGAATGGGAATACAGTGGTGCTTGACAGTTTGTTAATCCTTACGAATTTGCTATACGTCTGCATGAATATGTCCTAAAAGTGTATGAAGATAAATTTAAAAAGGAAAATGAATGTGTTACATAGCTATGAGTGGGGAAAGTATTTGAAGTACCGGTATGTGTGCTTTCAATAAGTGGTGTGCCTGCCTAGCTTAGCAATAACGGCAACTAAATACTGATGATCAGCTTGGAGGAATTTTAGCCCAGTTCACCGTACAGAACAGGTTCAATTTTGAGCAGTTAGTGGGGATCATCACTGACCTGCTCCCACAACATTACTATTTAATTGAGTTCACTTTGCTGTTCCAAAACATTAACTTTAGTCTACTTTAACTATTCTTTGGTAGAACGACTTACGGTCATTGTCTTGCTGCATGGTCAACATTCTGTAGACATTCAGTTTGTGGGTAACTGTGTTGACAACTTTCATTTATTATTCATTATTCCAGCAAATATGGCAAGCCATCCTGGACCAGTGGCAGCAGTACTACCATCACCATGTTCCATAAATGGAATAAGGTTTTTCTGCTGGAATGTAGTGCGTCTCGTTCTCTAGACATAATGTTTCTCATTTAAACAAAAAAGTTCTTGTTTGGTTTTTAATTTGACTGTTTTTTTCCAGTTGCTTTGTGAATTGTTGCCACATGATGGACAGCAGTGTTCACTTTGGAGACCTGTTTCTTTTTCCTTAAAACCCTCCCTTGCACACCACTGTTGTTCACTGTTCTCTTGTTTGTGGACTATTGGACAATAAAAAAGTCCTTGTGAGAGGCCTTTACATTACAAACATAGGAATGTCATACCTTGCCTTTGGAATGACCTTTGTAAACCTAGTAATAGCCTTGAATTTATGTTTAAATTGTGTAAATACTATCTGACTGGGGATTGGTGGAGTCCAAACTTTTTAAAGATTGGCTTATAATGATGAGCAATAACAAGTCATTTAGGTCTCCAGAATGCTTGTCTGTTTGTGCTATGATACATATCCATAAATGTGTTTTGAAGAGCGGGCTCTGGTAGATCCATGTTCTGAAAATGAAGCAAGCCATCCCATTGACTGAAACCATGTAGTATTTTGCCATCTAACTGCTAAACTGTTGATCTTAAAGGTTCACCTACTGTTTCCACTCACGGATATTTAACATTTAACATTTTCCTATGAAATGCATAATAGTTTCGTCTGACTAGTTTAGCTGGGTTCTCTTTATATACTTATAGAAACTGTGTGAAAGTATGATGAAGTTTTATTTATGCAGAAATTTTGAACATTCTGAAGAATTTATAAACTTTTAAGCACCACTATATATAATCTGTTGACAGGAAGAAAACAAAAGATGCAAATGAAAACCAAGTGAGTGAAATAAAATATATGACAACCTATTATCTTGAGCAGTGATATTTATTTAAATTGAAAGAATACTCTGTAATATATTATTAAGTAATAAAAATATGGAGAGCAGTTTTCAAACATGTTTGCATCTGTCCTTTTTGAAGGAATTATGTAGAAGGATGTCAGTGTAAAATGCAAATCATTGAATAAAAAGTAGCATAATAACACATTTCTTCTGCTCATTAAAAAAATAAATGAAAATACAAATCAATTAATAGAAAAAATGAGTCAAACATTATAATCACTAGAACTTTAGTTATCTTACTACGGTTGCACATGTTTAGTTTAAGAATATATGTACTGCTCACAAAAATTAGGGAATATTGCAAAATGAAATATCCCATAGTGAGGCAACGAATTGGATGTAGGGTAAATGGGCAAATGTAAATATCTGAAGGACTTTGACATGGACCTAATCATTGTGGCCAGTATGGGTCGGAGCGTCTCAGAAACACTGTGGCTTTTGTGGTGCTCAATGTCAAGTAGTACAAACACAAAGTTGCGACAGGACATTGAGTGCTGAAGACTCACTGATGTGAGGGTTTGAAAACACAGATGGTCAACTGTGGCAGAAGCCAAATAAATGTTGCTGTTTATGGGAGGCATGTTTATTCAGTCTAATGCCTGTCCACTGCTGAAAGTGAATACAATATGTGAGTGTGGACAAGTGTCAGAACTGGAACTTGGAGCAATGGATGATGTCTGGTCACAATGCGTTTCAGTTACGCCGATGCCATTTCCATTTATTGTCTGTTTATTTGGTTTTCTTAACACCACTATCAGCATCAACTTCTATTTGTACAATATACACAAGGTTGTATCAATACACCACGTTATTTCAAACCTAGCCATATATTTTCTTGAATCAGGTAAATTAAATTGAACTGAATTAATCATTGAACCATATGCATGTCAAATAGGAATACCACATTAAACCCATGCAAACTTGGTAAGGACCCAGGTCGCTGAACCCAGGTGACCTTGCTTAGCCACTGTGCTGCACTCGCATTTACATAGTGATGGTGCTGTAGTGCAGGTAGTTCAATCCTGACCATGAATTCTGGTGTGGAGTTTGCATGTCCTTTTAATGTGCATAAGGGATTACCCTGGGTAATCTGGTTTTCAAAGGCATGCGTTAGGAGAACTATCCACTCTAAATGGCCCCAGTATGAATGTGTCTGACTAGTATCGAGGGAGTGGAGGCACTGGGACATTCTTGAGCAGTGTTCTGCTGGGAAAACAACTTGTGGCAGAGAAGGTGGTCTTAATGGTTTGGCACATTGTTGTACAGTATATGTTGTTCTATATTTATATATGTTAAAAAGAGACCACTGCAAAATAGTCAATTTCTCTTTTTTTACTATTTGTATGTACTGCATGTGTTTGAGTGAAATGCAGCATTTTTGTTCCACGCTATACATTACAGACGTTTCATGTAAAATGACAAGAACATTTTTAGCTGCTGTGTTTTCAGACCCTAATTAATAATACAAACAATAATACAAAGACTTCATTTTTAACACAACAATCCTAATGTTTTAACTCAGTAGAAGGTTAATAAAGTAGAATGTGTCCGCGTTGGAATTCATCAGATACTGCATGTAGATATGCTGATTTTTACACAGTTTTGGAGGGGTCTTCGAGAGCTGTAGCTAGTACTAATAAAATATTATATAATATACTGCTCACAAAAAATTGGCGATATTTCATTATGAGATTTTTCAAAATGTATTTTTGTGAGCAGTATATTATATGATATTTAAGTGTCACACCTCAAAACTGTTGTTATAATAATTTGTAATACCGGTAATAGTATTTCGAGATTTTGAGATGTTTTACCTTTCTAATTCAAAAACTGTAAAATCTTATGGGTTGTGCTGTATGGTTAATGCACCAGTTCAGAACATTAGCATCTAGTACCTCAAAACAGAGACAGTGCAAAAATACAGCATATTCTTCACCAGCAGGATCACATACGTTAAACTAAACAGATACAGATTTTGGCCCATCCCAAGTGGATCTGCACAAGAGAAAATAGAAAATAATTTCTTACATTAAACTCTTTCCACTTACTTTCTCAACGATTCAACCTCAAATCATGATTTCTATTTCAATTTGTGGGATATTGGTATTATTTTAGTCATGACTGTCAACATACTGGCATAATAATGTAAAATGTAAACTATTAGATGAAATGCTTTTACCAGTTTTTTTCTCTTCCTTTTCCACTTCATTATTGTCATCCTCCTTTCTTTCTTCCTTCATTTCTTTCTCTTGTTTGGGGGTTGGACAGACTTGAATGACTTTTGATTCTCCATTTGTAGGAAATCAGAATCATAGTGTAAGTTTTTTTAAAGTTATAATTCTTTCATAGCCTATACTGAGCAGAGTGTAATATTTACCTTTTGGAATGGTGACTGTCTGATCACTTAAACTGGTGTCGTGTTCCACAGTGCAGGAGTATTTATATGTATTCTTCATTTTTTTGTTGTCTATGATGAGCATGCTGGTTGTTTGGCCCTCCTGATCCTCGTTGTATTGTTCCAGAACATAATCATCCTGCTCTGGCAGTTTCATTGTTGATCCAGGCTGAAGATCTACCTTCCATGTGAACCTCACCAGGTTGGGGAACATGTTTTGAGCTTGACACAGCAGTACATGCTTTCCATCTGGTTGAGACCTGGATACCGGGTATGCTGTCACTGTAGGTTTTTTGACTTGGTTCTTTTCAGTTTCTGACTCTGTAGAAATCATACAATTACACTTAGTATGTAATCAACTTCTGGGAAGAATGTTTCAGGATGTCGTCACATGTCTTTGTCACATGTGTTTTTTCTTTCAACTATGTGATTGTGTAAAAAATTGTTAACAATTTTATATGACTTTGACATGAAACAGTATTTTGCAGTGGTGGCAAAGTATTTTCCATTTAGCTTACTTGGGTAGAATTCTCTGCCAAAAGAAAGCTACCTCTGTCAAAAACGATGGAATCACCAGTCTTATTGGATGTTCACCCAGCTTTTTTATACAAATAACCAAATCACAAATATCACCACAAACAATTTTTATAAGAACTCACCATTCCGAACTTTGTCTTGCATTTCTTGTACAATTTAAACCGAATTATTAATTTTTTTTCCAGATCAGAAACAAATAATGGAATCACTGTGTGATGAGCTTTAAAAATCATAAAATCACTCTTTGTTGAGAAAAACACATTAAATCATCAACAAAAACCATAATTAGTACCTGATCCTCCCTGGCTTTTATGATGATCTGAAATCTTTGAGGCATAAACTTCACTAAGGAAAACAATATTCTACATAATACTGGTTCCAACTTTCTCAAATAGCGATTGACAGATCAGTTTTGCAAGATGGAGCCTTGTCATGGACCAATTTTTTTTTCGCCTAAATATTTGAATAAATTGAGATATGGACTTTTTCTTGCAGCTACCCATTTTGTGAGGGAGTTTTATAATCCTTCAGCAACATAAGCATAGTTCCAATTCCAATCAGCAACACTGGTTTAAGCCATATTTTGTTTCAAATAGCTAAATTCAGCAGCTCATTAAGAGCTGTAAACAGTCACTTTTAACCACATACCAATTAGCATTTTTAGATTTGCCTGTATGCATTTTAGAAATACAAATTACAACTAATACATTAAGCAGAACGTGTACATTTATCCTAAAACTTAAAAGAAATAAGCTATATGTGCAAGTAAATATCTAATATAACAATTACATGAAATATTTTGTTCTTTTTTTAAAGGAATGGGATAAATATAAATAATAATTAATTTGTGTTTTTATATTTGTGCCAGTATTTTGTTTAGAAATGCAAATGTGAGTGACTCCATATTTTGTCCTTTACTTTATCTGGAAAAATATATGTCATTTATTAAAATAATTTGTATGAGGTATGCCTCACAAAGGCAGAATGTTTAACTATGAAATAAAAAAATTGTTTGTTGTAATATCTACAGAGAGTTGTTTATTTGTTCTGAATACGTAAAAGCTGGATGAGCCTACATATACTGCTGTAATCCTTCATATGCAGGGAATTGAAACTATAAAAACTAATGACTATAATAAGGGGCTAATTATTATTATTTTATTGGTATGTAAACACGCAAAGTAATTAGATTCAATGTGTTTTTTTGTTGCCTTTACCTTTGGAGCATTTAGTAACTACCATGTATAGCATTAGGTTATCTCTGTCATCTTTAATTGCAAACTATTTTGCTTTGCTGATGCTGTTTGGCCATGTTTGATATTTGCTGTATTGGCTTTGGAAACTTGGAAAATTAAATCATTTTGCAGATTTTTGTAACCGATCCATGTTCCGTTTGTAAATCTGCTGTTAGTCTGTTAGTCTCATATCACATATCAAAGTGCTTATTTTCAGACCTGTTTAAGAATTAATACATGCTGCTAAATGCACACTGACCTTCATCTAACATATTATGGTAACATTAACATATAGCTCACTTCTACAGAAGTATTTGTGTTTGATTCTTAATTAATTTAGTCATTTTAATAAACTTTTTGTATGAGTTTTCTCTGTTTCTATTATGTTAGGTTTTCTGTATACTACTTAGGGCTTGGGCATCACATCTTACTTGCATTATACTGAGATGTATCAAAGTTCATTTATAGATACTTTAAATATGCAAGATTAAATGTACAAAAATTCCATGTTTATTTTGATTAATAGATTTATTAATCTATTTAACATTTACAGTGTGGCATATTTTGTATTAATGTATTTTAAATTATGTTCTATTATACTGTATGATATACTCAAATTATGTTTTTGTACATAGTGTCTTTTACCATTACTGTAATCAGCAGTATTAAACTATAAAAAAGGTGAAAAAATACAGCTCTGAAAAAAAAATCCTGAGGCAAAATGATAATCTTTTTCTATGTTGTAGACATTGAACTTTTTTTGTTTTATTCTATAAATCACTGACAAATTCCAAATAAAAAAAAAGATTCGGTGCAGTTACAGGAACATTTATTTGCTGTAAACTACTGATCAAAATAACAAAAATGTGCTTAACTGTGTTTCATTATTTAATTATTTGATTAATAATTTTGAGATTAAAATCAGTTTTAACAAAACAATACTAATGTTTTTTTTCTAGGAAGTTCAGAAATCAATATTTAAATCACATGCTTTTTTGCAAGAATTAATTCAGGTAATTAGCTAATCAGTAGCGCTTTAAGTAGATTAAGGTGTGTCAGTGTTGAAATTATTAGATACTGGAACGGAATTGCTGCCATACATGTAGATATGTTGATTTTTAAGACAATTAGAAATTTTCTCAATGTTTCTAGAGCTGTATGATAAATGGAATTAGTTAATTATTAATTGGTAATACCCTACTGTTATTTAAGCTTCTTTTACTTACTCAATTACATGTTTTGTCTGCATCTTAATTACAATTATTTATTTTCTAATTTAGTTAATTTAAAATTTCTTTATTATCGTAATTCATTCTGAACATCACTTTAGAAGAACAAAAAATTCTTAAATGCAACCATACCAGTGACGACTAGTCGTGTTCCAGATCCAAATGCTTTGCGGTATCCAGAGTCACACTCAGAAACAGTACTCTTCAAATACTTCCAAATAGCAGGGCATCTAAACATCTTTATTTAAATAGATGTCTTTAAGTAATTATAGATTCTAAGTAGTGTAAATAATGGTTTAAGGTTGTGAAATATACTGTGTGCTCGAATTGACTAATATGTAAATTGTTTAACTTTTATTATTGAACACAAAGACTTTTTCATTTACAAAAAACAAAACTTTGATTGCATCCATTCAAACTTTGTACTGTTATAAGTGAACCAATATAATTATATAATGACCAGTTCTTACCTGTCATGTACAGCGTTGTTCCTGAGCTGAAGATTTTACCATCCTCACATTATGATATTAAAAAATAGCTCTTCATATGCCAGGTGCAGTGATTCCTCCTTAACATGTAAGGAGAAATAGCAACATGGAATTACATTTCACAGAGGAAGCCTACAAATCAGATGCTTAGCTGGAAGGCAAATTGAGTGTATATTAGCTATTATAATCCACCCACTAGGTGCTGAAATGCTATTACATGCTTTTGTGTATTTTTTTATTAACCACATTTATGGTCATATTTGTCAAATCCACTGTATGAATGACAATTTGTGTTCGCGTGCCTGTGTACGTGTCTGTGTGTGTGCGCGTGTGCGTGAGTGTGTGTACATGACTGTGCATGTTTGTGTGTGCGCGTTTGTGGTTGTGTGTGTGTGTGTTTGTGTGTGTATGAAAAGCATCAGATCGTTTTTAGGGTGGAAGGATTCATATGGTTAATACATGCAAATGTAGCTATGTATTCCATAGTTGAATACTACAAATTAAATATTATATTGACTGTAGTTTAATCTTTTATAGGAATTGCACAGCTTAATTATATGATTGCACAAGCTATGCTTAATCGCAGTTTTTACATTGATCTAAGATGTCCATTTCTCAGAACAGCTTTAACTCTGGGATGCCCAGTCAGTTTCTAAACATGACCAGATCGCTTCAAGTCCATAGTATAACACACTTTGCTATTGGAGTGAGCTTTGTTGGCTAGCCACTCCTGGGGGGTAACAATAGTCTTGAATTTTGTAAATTTATACACAGTCTGCCTGCCTAAATAGATAGTATTGAAAGCAGCACATTTTGCTCTATGATCTCAATGTACTTTTCTGCATTAATGCTGCCCAACCCTATACCATGACAGATCCTGACTTTTGGACTTGTTGCTGGATAGTCATGAATGGTCGCACCTGCTGGTGATTTTTTTTCATCATTAATTCTGTCTGTTTAAGTTTGCTTTTTCTCTCATTATTTGCCAGTTCATTGGTTAATTAATGCTGTTTTTCTTTTGTTTCTGTTCCATGTATCCTCTCCTCTTTCCTTTGATCCTTGTCCAGCATACTTCTCTATGTCTGGTTTCTATATCTTTCATGTTACTTATTCTGCTAGATTCTCTCTCAAGCTTCTATGCCTGGACTCAAGCCTCAACCCCTGGTCTAAGTCTAAAGTTTCTTCGCCTGGCCTACAGCCTGATCTCATGCCAGGACTTATGCCTGGTCTCAAGTTGCCACACCAGGTCCCTAGGCTTCTTGGCTTTCAGGCCTGTTCCTCAGTTCCCAAGGTTAGTCCCTGGCCCTTAGTTCATCATGCCCAGAGCTGGGCTCTGTTCCCTGCTCACCATTGCTGTTCACCTGCCTGTGGTTATTCAGCAAGAAACTGCACATCTGCACTGAATGTATGAGTTTGACACTTGTTTCTGCATTGGGTTCTGACTCACTATTGTGTTTGCAATCACAATATTATTTAGTTTTTCTCAGTTCTATGCTTATATTGCCCCTTTCCCATCTTTTTTGGAAGGTGTTGCAGGCTTTAAATTTATTATTGGATGCTTATCACCAAAAGAAATCACAATTGATCAGACAAAACAAAAATATATTGGGTTCATTGATTTGCAGTGAAATAAAAGTCCAAGTAAATGTAAGACAGACATTTTTTTTGTCACTTTCCATACTGGCTTCACTTTTTCTGATTCTGGGTTTTTCGGGGGTTCTCTCTAAATAATAATAAAAACCCACACAACCATAACTGTTTTATAAGTGTATTCTTGTTTAGATTTCTGATTATTAGTAATGGATTATGTTACTGATGTCTTAAAGCACTTTTGTAAGTCATTTGGTATAAGAACGTCTGCTAAATACTGTAAATCTAAATGTATTATATTGGCATACATAATCCAACATCTGTTTATTTGTGGAGTGTAAATATGTTACTCACATTACATAATATATTATTAAAGGTCAAGCTGTTCTGATTGTCAAATACTATAAAATACTAAAATAATAATTATTTATTTTATAATTATTCTGTAATACACCGCTCACAAAAATGAGGGATATTTAATTATGGGAGATTTCATGGG
>JAUZSU010129256.1:0-16977 GCA_034780255.1 Parotocinclus maculicauda
ACCGAGCTTACAGCACGTCATATCCTACACATTGAGTAGATACAACAGCTATTTACTGTAAATCCTAATATTTTATGCTATATAACCTTTATTGTTAGAATTCATATTTTTTAATATAAAAGTTCAGCTAAAACCAGAGAAACAGCGAAAATCCGTGATATATTTTTTCCATTAATACTTTTTGAAAACCCGCGATGCTCCGACTTCGCGAAGTAGAGAGGGAAAACTGTACATGTTTATACTGTATAGTACACGGTGAATCAAAAGAAACTGACATATCTGAATACCCAGGCATGTAATGGGTGAGAGGGCTATATTTTAGGCTATGTCCGGAACACGGCCACCATCTTAAAAGCTGCCATATGGGTCAAGGGCAAGTTTTTCCAGTGGTAAGGTGGTCACAATTTGCAATATCTCTTGTGGTTCAAAAGTTATCAACACAGTAAGTTCGAAACGTTTGTTGTTTATCGCAGGTAATTGAAGATGGAATTGACAGTTCTGTTGTTTTGGGAATGCAGCTGCCGTATCATAACCGCAGACTTCAACAACCGACACCTAGAAAGACAACCACTGCATTGTTGCATCCCTCATAGCCAAAGTCAGAGAAACCGGCACTGTGGATGACAAGCTACGTAGTGATCGTCCAAAGATCATTACCAACGAAGAAACCTCAACAATAGTTTTTGGCAGCCTTTGTGAAAAGTCCATGATGCAGCATGTGACGTGGCCTGTGACTTTTGACTCACCCTGTACTGTGCAAAAGTCTTTGGTCACAATTACATTTTTTTAGCAATGGTATAACGATCATACATTATTTTTTATTTATAGAACAAAAACATAGAAAAAAGCCTCTACAGGCTAGTAGGTAAGAAGTGAGGTCAATGTCAGTAATTAGTGTGACCTCCCCTTATACATGAGTAATAAGAGGATCTTGCAGCTTCATCTGGATGCCAAGTTGACCCTTCTATTTTCTTTTTTCTTTTTTTTCATTCATGATTTTTTTTATATTTAAATTTTTGGAAGGGTAGCAGAAAAGAAACCACTTAAGGGGAAACAGGGTAAAATGTCTAGTTGGAGTTGTTGGGATCAAATGAAACTTTATTTGTATTCATGTAACATCAGAAAAGCAAACGACAAGTCAAATGAGGTTGTTCTATAATGCAAATGAGATGTAAAAACAACTTTTATTTAATTTGTGAAAATGCACTATATTGAAGGCTGATCCTGCAATTTCCCAGTTCTGGTGATGCCTCTGCAACACATTTTGAGTGAATGCGAAGCTTGGAGAGCCATAGGACATCTTGAAGCTGGTCAAACACAGACAATAGTTTCAACAGCACTTGGAAGCACATCCAAGTCCAAGATTGTCCTGATCTGACATGAACAAGCAACATGGGAGAATCCACTTTCATGTGAGAAAAGAACTCCTTCAGTGGTTGAGGAATCAGGGTTTGGCCTCAGCATTGGTGGTCGTACCGAGCTCCATGTTATCAGAAATGAATCGCTGACTGCTGTCAGATACCGAGATGAGGTCCTGCATAACCTATATACCGTACCCAATAGTGGTACCCTATGCTGGAGTAGTTGAAAACAACTTTCTTTTTATGAATGATAATGCAAGACCCCACCCCATCTCGTCAACAACATACTTCAGGAATCAGGAATCAAATATGGGCTGGCCTTCACATTCTCCAGACCTGAATCTCACTGGACATGCTTGGAATGTACTGGGAAGACGTCTGGCAAACCGTCTAATGCTTCCCACAACACTATTTGAGCTGAAAGTGGGAAAGGATCCCAAAAGAACTGCTGGACAATCTGATCCTGTCCATGCCCCATCGCTGTCAGTGTGTTTTTTATTGTCTGGGGTGACCATACACTCTACTAAGCAGTCAATGTTTGGCACTCTCGTCCAGTTTGGCATGCTTCTGTCCACTTACTACACATACACTTACTACTCAATCACGATAATTGAGTTTGTATCGCATTTGCATAATCGAAAAACTTCCTTTGACTTTTCATTTGTTTTCTAATTATTAAATGCTCCTTTTTTAATCGCTTCATATTCATTTTGAAATATCCCCTCTTTTTGTTAGCATTGTATATTTAAGTGATTACAATATTAGAGTGAAAGGAACTCTAACCCGCCTGCAGTCGAATCCCAAACAGAACCTGGAAAGGTTCTATTAAGATGAAATGGTTCCTATACATAACAGTCGTGTAGCAGCACCACCCGTACAGCAGCAGTGATTAAAGATTTGCCGTAAGGAGCAGCTGAACAAATATTCCTTATAATGTGTCTTGTTCTCCAAATAAAAGAACATTAAGAGTCAATGTAAAATAGAGTTGCTAGATATTAGTTTTTCAACAATTAATTTATAGTTTTAATACAACATAGACTGGCTAGAAAATGACTCAGGGTAAAAGGTAAGTAAAGGGTCCAAGTGACTTCATTTAATTCTAGTTTGTCTGCTACCATAGTAAGAACTATTAAGGATTAATAGCACTGCTTTAAAAACTTGTACCTTTAGTTAAAACTGAGAAAAAACAACAGGTAATTACTTTTGTCAAGCTTTTCAGTTTCTTAATTTATTTAAACAATAATAAATCAAATCTTGCAGTTACAGTAAACAGTATACTGTCTGCTCTAAGGTTTTATGTTTCATTTTGAAAAACTGCTGTAAAAGGAAACCTTTATAATAAAAAAAACCCTATATCATTAGTAAGCATTATTTTTGTTCCTTATTCTGTCTTTGCAAAGAAAATCCATTCCACATATTGCTTTCTTTATATGAATTCTTAAGGAAAATGATAAATGACATCAATGTATAATGTTCTTTTCTTATTCCGGCACTCATGGATGTTTTCTACAAAGAGGACTATATCACACAGAGGTTCTAATGCATGTTCTGTTCTCCCTTTGTCAGTGCAGTGTGAAAAACATGCCCTATTATAAACCTTTATGCAGGTGTGTCATTTCAGCATGAATACTTTTTTGAGAAGCTGTACGGTGTTTAAATAAATTGGACGTTCCAGGTACAATCGACTATTTATGGAAAACTATTTATGAAAATATAAGAAAAACATTGACTGCCAGTAGTAGTGAGTAATTGGAGAGAAAGATGAAAGGAAACAATATTGCAGAGTGGTACAAGGTCAGGAAGCACAACATGTACCTCTAATGATAGAAAATACATTTTCAAATAATGTTCTTATGCCATGGGATGTCTGTACGAGGTGTGTGTGTGTGCGTGCGTGCGTTTTTGTGTGTGTGTGTGTGTGTGTGTGTGTGTGTGTGTGTGTGAATGAGAGAGAGAGAGAGAGAGAGAGACAGAGAGAGAGAGAGAGAAATGTATATATCGTTGAAAGGAACAAAATGTTTTACTTTGCTCAGTTTTACTTAGTTTTACTTTGGGACAGTTTGCTGATCCCCACATTAAAAAATACCTTTTTACAGAAGCTTCAACTTTCTTTTGGGAAACCAAAAACTACTGTAGTTTAGATTAGGTTCCCCTGCTGGCCTGCACTTGAGCATGCGTATGTCATCATGATGCTACTTTTTGTGGTGGGGTGAGATGCACTTACACAGCACAATAGACTTCAAGGATTTGGGTGCCCTGACACAAATCCCTTTCCTACGCCTTACAGATTTATTGATTATTCTACACAATTATTTTCCACTACCCATGCTGTACGTGTAAAACGATTTTTATGGAGGCAGCTTAATAATTATAAATAATGAATTAATAATTTCATAAGCACCTTACTAGTCACCCAATGACACTGTACAATAAATGCAAAGAGTAAAAAGGACAAATACAGCAACAGCATAGACAGACATAAATAAGAATAGCATAGAAATCACAGTTCTGTTTTCCCCCAAACTTTTTTAGTCACCGCTACCATATTAACCTTACTACTCAACCTTATTGATATAAAGTAAGAGACAGTAGCTCATCAGTGCTCACTGGACACTGCCTACAGGATGTTGGTGGCTGGATATCTTTGTCTGGTGGACAATTTTTAGTTGAGCAGTGACTGAGCAGTACTGCTGTGTCTGATCCACTCATACCAGCACAACACACCACCACCACATGTCACTTGGGACTAACAAAGTATGTAGAGAAACACATAGACTACATTCTGTAATTGTTGAACTATAATGTTGTGTACCGTAAGTGGAACTGATCTAATAAACAGGGTTTGAAAAGTAGTGTATATGCAGTAAACAGTCTTGTAGTAATTGGTCATGTTATGGACACTGACCTTCCTCTACATCAGAACATGTTCTACACAGGTTTAAAGTAAACAGTTTATTTTACGATCAAATCCTTGTGTTGACGTTATGGCTGTTATCTCCGCTGTGCACTGCACATTATAAACTGAATTGAGCCACCCTTCCAGCAATGTTTTTATGCCTAAGTAATTGTTTGGATGGAAATTATTCTTCTGTCTCTGTCTTCATTTGTCCTTCAGTCCATTCTTTCTCCCCCAGACCCCCCCTCCTCCCCAAAGGACCTCTCCAAACATCTCTATACCGTAATGACATTTGCATACAGATGCCTTCCAAACAACCCCCATAACCCTGCAATCAGCTGAGGCCTGCTGCCATGACAACACCCCCCCCCAACACATACACACACAAGCACGAACGCTTTTTGTTATTAGTGTGCAATATTTTTTAATCTGAGCACCACAGTGTATCTCCTGCTCCAGGTGTGCCCCCCCCCCCCTTACTCACGCTGCCTCTTGCACTCGTTTTTGTTCTTTCCTCGCTCTCATTAGATGCCGTGAAAGTAGTAAAGAGAGAAAATGGAGTGGAATTAGATGATCTGTGAGTTTCTCATTCATGTTGGGTGGGAGTTTTCTCTTATTGTGTGTGTGTGTGTCCCCTCTGGGATGTTATCTAAAGAGAATTATCTTTTGATCCAGACCCTTCTCTGGTGTGTCCCGTTCCTTGAAGTCTCTTTGAATTGCGCACTGTGGCGCATGTGCTAAGCTGATTTAACAGGCTTTAGTCGAGTCTAAGAACAATCACACAGATTAGACAAACAACCACACGTTCAACGCAGTGCCACCCGCATTGCTCTGAAACTAAAACACATATTGTACATCTCATGGATAGCCAAGTGCAAAGGTTGTTGGTTGAAATAAAAAAAAAGAACAATTCATTTTAGACATGTAAGGCAATCCCATAAAAGGATACAAAATTAATTTTGCCATCACCCTAGTGGTTACTAGTCTTGATTTCAAGAAAAGTGGTTTATGGCATAGACCGGAATTGAAATATGCCAAGAAGCAGCAGCAAGCAAGTCAATAAATCTGGCAGATCTAGAACAGATATGTCAGGAAGAATGGCAGGGGGCAAGTATAATACCTGACAGGACTCACAAACTGGTTGGAAAAAAGGAAGTTTTTTTATTCAGTAATGGATAATAACTTTGTCCCACTTTAATTATCATTAACATTTGACTATTTGCAATAATATTTTATTATAACTGTTACTTTTTGATAATGACATGCAACAAATAATCGTTTATAATAAAGTTTTCTGGATCCACTTTGTAAATATTGAATTTAAAGTTGCAAACACATAGCATTTAAAACCATACTAGTGAGTTAATTTGTATTATGTTTGTTATTTGCTCTTACATCTTTAACTTCAGTTTTATTCTTATTAAATGTGCATTCATAGGCAGAGTGTTTAAACAGCACGTGTTCTTTGCTTTAATATAATAAGGACATCTCTCAGCTCTTTTAGTGACCCCACACCCCAGACACTCACTTTTTCTGTCTACTACTAAACTCACTAAAAGGGGAAAAGGAGGGGGCTAAAGCGGAAGAGTGGTGCTGTGTCAGACTGATATCTAGCACAGTGACAGCTGGGCCTGCTCCCCCCTCTCGCTCTTTCTCACCCCCTCTCCACTCTCCCTCTTTTCTTCTTGTCCACAAAGCCTATTAAGCATGCCATTCGCTGAATAGGGCCCAAGACTCCACCCAAAAGTGTGGCAGCTCTTTGTCATTGTAATGAGGAGCCGATTGGCGTGCGGTTCTGTGTGTGTTTGCCCAGCACCCAGCCAGACCCCTGTCTGCCCAGTCTGCCTGTAAACACACATGTATAAGTGGAAATAGTGGGGGGGAGGGAGAAAGTGTTTTATGGTAGTAAGGGCGTCTGAGGAGACTAAGCAGGAAGGGGGGGGGGGGTGTATACCTTTTGGCATCACTGTGCCCTTCACAGACTGGCAGGAAGCATCAGAATAATATTGTAAGACTTTAAATAATGATTAGTTGAGTCCCTGAACAATAACATAGAAACTACATAGAAAAGGGACCGAAAATGTATTATTATTGTTATTTTTGTTATTATTATCAATAATAACAATAATAACAATATTAGGAAGAAGAATAATATATTTATGCATTTATTTGTTTTATTTAATTTCTACATTTAATGGCAAATACTGTATTATTAGTAGTAGTACAGTAGTAGAAAACAGTATTTGTCATTAAAAATAGAAATAATAAAACAATAACAAATTATAAACAAATATATTATCAGTATTGGTAAATTATTAATTAAATAATTATTCTATTACTACTATTATTATTATTATTATTTTTTTAATTATTATTATTATTATTATTATTACTATTATTATTATTATTATACTATAAGTAGAAAAAAAGTATTTTAGTCAAAAACAGAAAGAGTAAAACAAAAACAAAAATAAAAATGATAAATAAACAAATTATAGTGTTATTATTATTATTATTAGTAGTAGTAGTAGTAGTGTAGTTTTTTTATTTTTAATTATATTTATTATTATTATTATTATTATTATTATTGATTTAATTTTTTATAATAATAACAATATGAATAAGAATCGTCATTTTAACCAATATAAAGTATAATGTTCTTCATTATTATTATTATTATTATTATTATTATTTTAAAAATCCACACAGTACTTTCATAAGTTACAGCAAGCATATATTCATTTTCACACTCCTCACAATAATATCATGCTGTTTCAAAACCAGTCATGCGAGATGACACAAAAAGATGCAAGGTGCCCCTCTGAGATTGTCCGTCTGTGTCTGTGTGAGTAAAAGAGACAGACGATGAAAAGGCAGGGGGCTTAAAGCCCATGGAGAAATGAAAAAGCAGTCATCATGCTCTAGGCCTGATTGTCTTCATAAGTCAGAGTGCATGACTGTGAGCCCTTCCATCTGTGAGCCACAGTACAGTTCTCATTCACATTCATCTACTCTTACTTTAGTCAACTTGGCCAAAGCGCTTATCCATCACTAATCAAAAAAAGATGCTTTAATTTCATCTGAAGGTCATCTTTATTACAACATTACTTTTTATGCTTCTCTGATAAATAGTCACATGTTCATGTTTTGAATGTGAACATTCTTTGTAGATGCTGGTTGTGTATGCATTTGCTTACTTGTTTTCCTCAGTAACATACATGCTACAGCAATCCACCACTTTTTGCGTTTGTGCAAACTTCCTATTTATTTCTCTCTGTTCTCTCAGACAGCTGGAAGGCATGTCAGGATTGATTCAAGCTTCCCATAGTGTGGCAATGTTGTCATGAGGTCAAAGAAGCAGGGGGTTTATGAGAAGAGGAGTGTGTCAGGGATAAGATGGGGGTTTAGACCCTGAACTCTAAGCGAAAGCAAGACAAAGGGAAGGCCCTAAAGTTAATAGGTTAATGAGTGTGCAATGCTGAGAAAAGGGGTGCCTGGCAGCTCCTGATAAAATAACTCTAGCGTTGCTGTAGATTTTGAGGTGAATGTCTGTTGAAAAAAATAGGAGTAAACTATTATGTATCTGCTTACCATGGTAATGCAGAGCCAGGATACAGAAAGGGGACATAGAGGGGATGTGGATATCAAAAGAGCCATCTGCCCAAGGGGGGCTAAAACATGATCAGCCAGACTGGGGTTCAAAGTTCCACCCTTGTGTGATATCACCAAGGTTTTTTTTTTGTGTTGGCATGTGTGTTTAGGTCGAGTGAACGATTAAGAAAAAAATTTCAAGATGAGGGGAGTGTTAATGATGTAACCGAGTGTAAGTCCTGAAAATGAGAGTGCAGAGCCAAGATGAGAAAATAAGAGTAATGTTCAAAGCGACAGAGGCAGGAAAATGGTGCCAGTGGGATTTGCCTCAAGTCTTGAGTCATGATCTAAGAATGGAAATGAAGAGAATATTGGCTCGCTGGTATTTGCAAAGAACTCTGCAGCAGACACAAATACGACTTCTGGTAAAGAGATCTGGGACCATGTGTACTAATGGCTCTATAAAGAGACTGATTGTTCACTCAGTTCATTTGAGAAAGTAGATAGTCGTAAATGACTTAAAAATTAGCACCACACACTCGCCTCCACTATTAAAAACCACTTAGGCAGCTTTTGTTACTATAAGCCCAGCAACTTAAAGTATTATTCTTTTTTGCTATTTAACCTTCTCGGGGTACAACCATGAGTCTGAAAAGCAGCAAGTCATGAGTACGTCCTGGACAGGGTGTGAGTCATACATTCATTCAATCACAGACACACTTATACCTAGTGACACTCAAAGTGGCCAGTTCACCTACAACCCTGGTCTTGGTTGTACCCACACAGACCAATCAGAGAGCATTTCTACACAGACAGTAGCCGCTTTTGCACCAAACAGTTCTAGAACTTATTTAGGGGGAACTCACCCCCACAGAGGTCCCTCGAGAACTAATTCATTTCAGGGCTTTTTTGTTTGCTTTTGCACTGCCATAAAAATGCTGTGTGCCACTGAAGTAAGAATAAGTTTGAATTTTGGCTTAGACAACTTAAAATCTTGTTGTACCTTCTCTGTCACATAGTCTCAGTAAAGCCTGGACCTCACTGTTGATCAAATTTTTCTTTTTTGTATTTTTTGGATAGACTCTGGGACCTTGGAACTCTATAATAATTTTTCTCTCTTGCAAACAGAGACACACATCACCACTAAAGCAATATAGTGCAATGGTTAGAATATTGACCTCACAGCCCCAGAGATCACCAGTTTGATTCTGACCATGAACTCCTCTTGTATGGGATTACTCTAGATACTCTGCTTTTCTCCTCATTCCAGGTACATGCCTTAGGTTATCTGGTCATTCCTTTTTGACTGATTATCTGGTCATTTCCTTTTCTCATGAGTGTGAATGTGTCTAGGTATTGATCTAACTGTGGTTTTGTTGTAATTCACCATTGATGCTGAGGCAATGTCAAATAAGCTAATAAACAAGCAAACTAAACTAACAACATCCCACTATGGTCTGTTCCCCAAGACCATTGCAGCTCAGTCAGATCACATTAGCTTGAGCCACATGACTAGGAGCCTGAACTTCAGTGTTTTGACCTTTTGACCTGCATCTTTAATAGGATTTGAAGCAAATACAGTGCCGAGTGAATATAAACAGTAGCCTAATCCTGCAGGTATTTCATGAAAAGTAATATTACACAAGATACAGTGGCACTTGAAATTTTGTGACCCTTTTAGAATTTATGTTTCTGCATAGTTAAGACCACAACATAATCAGATTTACACACTAAAAGTCATAAAAGTAGATAAAGTGGACCCTACTAAACAAATACACATAAATAGTATTTGGAGTGTAACAGTAGGTAAACAGTCAACTTGAAAGTGAAAGTGGAGTCCTTTTAATCAATGGGATGACAATCAATGTGAGTGGTCAATAAAGTCCAATCTTCACAAAGCTTGTCAGAATGTATCAGGTATGAACAAATCCATCCATACATCTATCCAACCATCCAGCCATCCGGCATTTGTCCATCCATCTATCCATCTCCATGTCTATTTACTACTAAAACTCTGTCCATTCCTCTCTCTATCTACTTATCCTTCTATTATCCATCTATCCATGCATCTCTCTGTCTACTTAACCATCCATCCATCTATCACTCTGTCTCCAGCCAGCCAACTAAATATCTACTCATCTCTCCATCTATCCATCCATACATCCATGCATCTATTTATTCATCCATCCATCCATCCATCGATTCAGCAATCAATCCATCCATCAATTCATATATCTGTCCATCCATTATTCATCCATCTATTTATTTATCTACGTATCCATCTATCCATACATCCATCTACTTATCCATCCATCCATCCATTCATTTATCTACGTATCCATCTATCCAGTCAGCCACCCAGCCATCCAACAACCACTCTATCTCCAGCAAGCCAACTATGTATCTAATAATCTGTCCATCTATCCATCATTCATCCATCCAGCCAGCCAGTCATCCATACATTAAGCACTCTATTTCCAGCAAGCCAAATATCTATCTATTAATCTGTCCATGCATCCATCCATACATCTAACATTCATCCATCCATCCATTCAACCAGCCATCCATCCTTCAATCTCTCTATCTCCAGCAAGCCAACTATCCATCTACTCATTTGTCCATCCATCCATCTATCAGCTTATCCATATATCCATCCACCCATCCAACTCTTTGTCTATTTTACATCCACTCAGTCATTCTATCTCCAGCAAGCCAACTATCTATCTACTTATCTGTCTATCCATCTTCCCCTCCATGTTGAATGAAGACAGCAGTTCTGACAAATTAGCTCTGTTATTTTAGTCACATTCAATTATATAATGTACATAACAAATCATTGTGTCAACTTTCTGCCCTATCCATAGTCCGTAAGCAATGGTGTGCATTTTAGCGGAGTACTGCTGTGCCCCTCTAAATTCTGTGTGCATCTCAGTATGATAAGTAGTCTAAAAATGCCCCTCACCATGCACTGTCCAGGGTTGGTGAGTTTGAGGCACATAGGCTTGTTTGATAGTGATTATTTAGTTAATCTTAAAAAAAAAACCACACATTTGTATTATGGAAACAGGATTCAAAAGTTGTTGGGTTGTGTTAAAGGACAACAAACAAAAGAAAAAATGTATACTTAAGTTTGTGCTGTGAAAAAGGTGTTCTCAAAATTCTCTTAACATAGCATGTGACCAGCAGTACTTAAACATTTGCATAAGAATGTAACTCCATAAATTTAATCCCAGCTGGTCTGTGGTTGTCCTTTGTGCTGGCATTCAGTCAGCCTTTCTGCTGACATCTGAGAGCAGAGCCACTTCTGATTGGCTAGGAGTTTTCCAGCCCACCCCATCCCTTCAGAAGTTACTCTGAACTCAACTCGGATCTGATCATAAGTTTCCTTTCTGCATCTGCCCTGATCACATGTGGAGGAACACAAGAGTGCAGCCATGAAGCTCTGTGGAACTTTCTTAGGTCAGTTTACTTTAATCTTTTTTTCTTTCAAAATTACTTTTTGTAGACGTACCAGCTGTGTGTAAGATGATCTTGTATGCAAGGCTTGTGGCTTGTTTTAACATCTTATATATATTCTTTGAAATGGATGATGGTTATGTTTTATGGTTTGCTCCAAAACTTTTGTGTGGTACATGGAGTTATTTATTCATAGGAAGCTTGTTGCACTGAACATATGTTATGTTCATTTAAATTATGTTTTTTTAATTAACATTGTGTCCCAAGCTCCTGTTTTTGAAGAACATATGCACAGTGCTTTCACATGTAATTATTTTACAGTGCTGGAAAAAAGGATACCAATTCCAAACTGGAGTTCATTGTTTTTATGATTACATATTCCCACTGCAGCATTTCCACCATGCAGCTCTTTTAGTTCTATATTACTCAGTCTGAACCAGTCATATAAGACTTTAAGGAACTAATTCGACCCACCAGAAGCTGAACTTCCTAAATGTAGAATGGTCCAAACAAAGGCCAGCTTGTTTTCACAAGCAGGGGACAATACCAGCTTGCAGCTATTCACTGAAACTTTCTGTTGTTCTCCACCAGTCTGCTCCATCTGCCAAGGGCCTTAACACAGATCTAGGGGGCCTCCCCCAAAAAAACTTCTCCCTCTCAGCTGCTGCCTTATTTAAAGTGTATCCTGAGACACACAGATAGTCTCATTCAGTCGCATTGTTTGTTGTGACATTAAACATTAAAGTAATGTGTTTGAAGAAGAGCTGATGGGAGTATTGATTCACCTGTAAACGAGGTTTCTCAATGAGAGCTGGTTCATCTGCAGCACATAACCCAGTGTTGTCTGGAGTCAGAGTTAAGTCAGCCCTGCAGGGCCTTAAGACCTCAGGACCTCAAGACCTCGCTCTCATGATTCTCTTGTGATTAACAGTACTGTTGTGAATTTACTCACCACTGTGTGCACATAATTGCAGTGCTACATCAGTATGTTCATTGTCAACAGTAAGTGAAATAAAGGATAAGAAAGGATATTATTATTATTCATTCATTCATTCATTCATTCATTCATGTCCACCCAGCACCTTTGGACGCAAGGGAAACAAGTCTAGACGAGACGCCAATCTATCGTAGGGCCACCCATGAAGGATGGGTCCCCTGTTGAGTCTTGGTCCTCCCAAGGTTTCTTCCTACCATTTTAGGGAGTTTTTCCTTGCCACTGTTGCCCTAGGCTTGCTCAACTTCGGATTGGCCTTTTAAGACAGTGTAATATTGTGAAGCTGCTTTGAGACAATGCTACGTTGTAAAAAATGCTATATAAATCAAATTGAATTGAAATTGAACACGCACACATACAGTCACACACTGGGGGTCACTTTAGAGACACCAATTAACCTAACACGCATGCCTTTGGACTGGGGGAGGAAACCGGAGTACCCAGAGCAAACCCACGCAGACACGTGGAGGAGATGCAGACTCCACACAGAAAGGACCCAGACCGCCCTGGGTTTGAACCCGGGACCTTCTTGCTGTGAGGCAGCGGTGCTTCCCACCGAGCCACCATGCTTCCCTATTATTATTATTATTATTATTATTATTATTATTGAACCCTGTCTTCTGGTCCACAGTCTAATACCTTAACTGCTAAACCACCAGCAATAATCATTATCTTCATCATTATCATTCTATTATAATCCTTAATAATAAGGATTTGCACCTCTATACAAAGTTAGTTTTGCTGACTACAAACTGTGTAATAACCTTGTTTTCTCATTTCGTGTCTAACACGTTGCACTGGGACTAATTATTTATGTTTCATCCTTTCTATTTTGCTATTAACTAACAGGCCTAAAGCTAAAATGACTCGGATTATATAAACTGCTGCAGATCATTAAGGTTGTATACACAATACGTTTCACCTCCGATGGTACAAATATTCTAATAAATACTAATTAATGAGGAAAAATAGCTGTAATGAAAGCTACTTCGGACAGAAATTTCTCTAGTTTCTCTGTGGCTTCTCGTCGCTGTCCATGGTGCTTGAGTAGAAACGCGCCTGACTGTGGATCTGAAGAACTAAGTGCGCTCACGCTCTCTGCTTTCTGCGATCACGTTCTTTTTCTTCTTGGAGATGCTGTAATGTTTTGTGAGCAAGATATGATTTTGGCTTTTGAATTAGCTGCCCTTACAGCAGAGATGCACGTAAAATTGGTTACAAATGCGTAAAAAGACGAACGTTAAGATGAACCGAATGAGAACTACTTGACAATGGCGATACACAATGTATATTAAGCTCAATATACACAACAAGGCTGCTTGTGTGTATTATACAAACCATACTGAGAGATAACTATATTGTTGAATGTGACTTGAGTGTCTGGTGATCTCAGCTCTGTGCTTTCAACCGGACAGTGGGATTTATTTTGTGTGAAAATTTATCTCCGTCTTGGACCTTTGTTTTGTTGGCTTGTGTCTCCGTTTTGCGCAGCTTTGCTCAACTGAAATCATATTGATACTGCGTGGACGTTGCGTGATTGATTTCAGCCCCAGTGCATAACAATGAGATGGCAAAAAAGTGCCTGGCGCGAAGAGATAAGATTTTAATAGAATTTGTGAAAGGGGAAGGTTGGCTTTCTGAAAATCCCCCCGTGCAGCATGGAGGCAGCAGATAAAGAGTGGCATTTGTGCCGAATATTCTCAAATGGCTTGTAATGAATGGTTGTCATTTTCACTAATGCTTACACAACAACAAAGCAATAACAACGGTGTGTGCAACATTTGGGAGTCATTCCAAATCACACTGGCCTCATCACCTGGTGAGAACTTTGCAGCCTTTGAAACTAGTATCATGTCTGTTTTGTCAAGCGTGTGAGTCATCAAGTACGGTCTTATTCGTCAAGGTTGGACACTCCTTGTGAAAGTTCTTTTTTTTGTGAAAGGACAAGTTAGTGAATATCAGAAGGACAGGGAACAAGCTTAATGGCATGCAGTAATGTGTAGTAAGAAGGAACAATTTGACTTCAAAATATGACAAACGTGCCATAGGTTACCCTTCCTTCATGGCCAGGACCACACCTCTACAGTTAACTTGTTTGTTATATGTGTTTAATACTTTGATTTAACCCTTTCAGTTCTGAATTTAATTGAATGGAGCAACAATTATTTCAGTGCAATACGTTTTCAGAGATAAATATATTTCAGGACTTCAATTTTCTTCAGTTAAACACTTTTTTAAGTTCAGTTTTTAACATGATTCCAGATTATTCAAAAGTATTGGAAGCATATTGCAAACAACCAATTTCGTAGCCTTTTTGAAACTGTGGTGGATTTGCCTTTAAAGTAATAGGCAATAAACCAGAAGGTTTTAAATCACACCTTTGCCAAGATGTTACTATTGGATTCTTTAGCAAGGCTCTTAACTCGTTATTGCTTGGATTGTAAAATTGGATCAGTTGTAAATCGCTTTGTATAAGAGCATCTGCTAAATTACATAAATGCAAATTCATCAATAGGACTGAAAGGGATGAGGTAATCAAGTTTTCTAATCTGATATTAATATGTCATTTAATAGGTTCCTTTTTTACTATTGTTTTATTTATTGTTATAATTATATATAAGTAATTTTATATTTGGAGTCATTTAGCAGATGTGTAAAGTAAACAAGTGTACACCAGTCTGTAGAGACTTTCAAGAAACACATTTGCAACAAACCAAATTGTTTTATTTATCATAGCAAATTTTTCTTTTTTTTTGCTCTGTGGTTGTACTTGTTTTCATTTATTCATTAACTAAACATGGAATTAGACTTTTGCAGAAGAGAGTATTAGCATGTTATACTTTGAGCCACTCTTGTATCACTTGTATTATACACTACTCTGTGTTATTATATTAAACACTCTAAATGTTCATTTTAAATGCTTCATTCCATTTCAACGTCAGGTTTCAGAATCGTGTCCATCGATCCTTTAGACCCTTTAGACTGCAGATGTCATAATTTTCTGCTCAACTTGAAGCGCACTTTCTGTCTCAACAATTGGCTCGTGTAAACCACTGGACAGTACCACCCGAAAGGACATGGAGGGGGAAGGTTCAGATAAGACCATGACATATGCATACAGTATTCGGAATTAAATCACTGGTCGTGTGGCGTCGACTAAGATTCAGATTTCCTCCGAACAGGCTGAAGCAGAGTCGGAGCAGAATTAAGATGACATGGACTTGAATGGGTTGTGAGTCTATGAAAGTCTATCTGTTCACAAGCCCAGTGAATGAGTGTGGTGGGAGATCCGTAGCCCAGCCCATCAGATGTTGTGGGTTTTACTACAGCGTTCGTGATGTCATGGCAAAGGGCGGAGGGAGGAGGTGGTGGGGGGTGTACAATGGCTCTTGAGGGAAAGGGAAGTCAATGTTACGTGTTCGCTGACAAAGGCAAATGAAGCCATGTTTTTTCCCTTCTTCTTCTTTTTTTCCACCCTGCTTACAAACAAGTAACCTTAGAGCCCAGAGGTGGAGTCGTGCGCGCTCGCATCAGCATCCGAATCGACGCGTGTTGCCATCTGGATGCTACCGGACCGTTCGCGGATAGTCTGTAAATCTCAGCTCATGGGGATCATTTAAAAGAAACTATTTGACATCGTATTAAATGCGTTAAGAGTAAAAAAAACAAGGTTGGCAAGACGGATTCTGGATTATCTCATTACACAGGTAAATTAATGTGGTTTGCTCTATCTAAAAAACAAAATCAATACTTGCACAAGCTAAACTTACAAGAAGTAAGTACTTACTGACAGAACATTTCTTAAGCACTTGTAATCAAGTTTAAAAATATTTATAGAGGTCATGCTATTAGGAAATGGCTCACCTTCTAAATCGACGTTAAGCATCTTTCTTAGATAGATAGATAGATAGATAGATAGATATGTTTGTGTTTAAACGCTTAATGCGTCAAATGCTTATAGTGAAAACTTGTTTTTGTGGATATTGTTTCATGTCTTACTGTTGAACTCTGTCCGGAACATCTAGTACTAAAATAACTACAAATCTGGGTTTCTGGAAAGTTGGTTTTATGCAAGTCACACTGGCTAAGGAATAAAGCATAGTTTTGTTGTTGTTTTTTCATCGCGTAAGTGGAGAGTTTTTTCGAGCTTCTGATTTCGTCGTACAGGAATCATACTGGGATCATAAAGTCTTCTGTGAGTCTAGCAGGTACGAGGAATGAAGTCGTGAAAAAGTGACGAATATTAACTACGGCGCTCCGTGTTTGCGCACTTTTGGCGCATCAGCTGCTTTTTGGGTTCGTTTTCATCTTCGACGTGAAAGGACCGTGTTTTTTAAACGTCATCCATCTTTAAAATGATCAGCCTGCGCGTTTGGTTTCATGTTCCATGTATATCGTGTCCCCAGTTGGACAGGATAGCACAACGCATAATATTTGAGTTGGATTGTTTTCAGTATGGCTGTTGATTTAAGGTCATCCACTGGGCGTAGCTCCAGACCACCGAGTGGCGTGAAGGATGAGATAGAAAGGATTGGCCATTTGATTTTCTGCAGCATCCCCGAGCAGAGATGCTCTCTGTAAATGTCAAACGCCCCTGGTAGATGCGCAAAAGTCCTGAAACACCAGCTGTGCGCGGTGCGAATAGAGCCCGTCTCTCTCTCTCTCTCTCTCTCTCTCTC
>JAUZSU010129267.1:0-16977 GCA_034780255.1 Parotocinclus maculicauda
CAACTCCAAATATGTTACTGATATCATACCGTATGTTATAAAATAGGGTTAAAGCAAGAACAGAGAGACTTTTTTGTTTATTTGGCTTCTTTAACGTCGCTATCGGTATCAGTGGCCATCTCAGCGACACACACAAGGTTAGTTATACACACACACACACACACACAGGCAATGTCAATGCCAATTTAGTGTAATCAGTTAACCTAACACGCATGTCTTTGGACTGTGGGAGGAAATCGGAGTATCCGGAGTAAACCCACGCAGAC
The DNA here is from genome assembly GCA_034780255.1 of Parotocinclus maculicauda. Lineage (NCBI taxonomy): Eukaryota > Metazoa > Chordata > Actinopteri > Siluriformes > Loricariidae > Parotocinclus > Parotocinclus maculicauda. The sequence goes on from JAUZSU010129267.1 coordinate 267, forward strand.
ATGCAGACTCCACACAGAAAAGACCCAGGCCGCTCCACCCTGGGATTGGGCCCGGGACCTTCTTGCTGTGAGGCAGCGGTGCTACCCACTGAACCACCGTGCTGCCCCATGAACAGAGAGAAAGAGAGAAATGAAGAGAATACATGTTTAGCATTTGACCTACCTTTATATCGTGGTCTATAAACCTTACTGCTCATTGGTTATTGCTGTAGCCCAAATTATTCAAGCATCAAGGTGCATGAAGGATGCCTGATTCTCAGTGTATCGATCCAGAGCTATGCTGATCTAGAGTTATGATCCTGTGCATCACAAACATCAGTGGAAATGTTGCAGTGGCCTTCTTTATACTGGATCGACACTTTGAGTGGCTTGGGAAGTCTTAAGGATGGGAAGGTATCAGCTGACCAACACGGGGAAAAGTCATGGGGAAATCAATAAAAAATAACAAGCATCTTCACATGCCTGTACATAGCTACCCGTTTGCCTTGTGGGCAATCTAACGCACAATAATAAAACGCAGAACTGCATGTCCAATACACAGAATTTCCCATCATTACATTGTCCTGCAATTTAATATCAGTGGCAGGCAGGAAAGAGACGGTCGAAATAAAACTGAGAGCAAACACAGCAGCGCAGACCAAACTTGTGCTTGTTAATTTAAAGAAAAAGTGAAAGAGGAAAGAATGAGCGTGAAAGCAATTGAAAGCACTGTTATTTCTGAAGCAAAGTGCCAAGCGATGCCTCCAAAGCATCTAACGATGTTTGTGCAGTAACCGGCCGACTCCCTCGGCTAATGAAGTAATAGTGCTAGCTTGCTGTGTAGCGCCTGTCAGCAAGCGAGACTAAAGCTATAAATATCCATCAGAACTGCTTACAGCAAGGAGCGCGTGGATCAGATGGCACTTTCCATTGCTCTCTGATGAGTTGGGGCTTTCGGCTGCCCTTGAATTTGGCTGGCACCGGGCTTCAATGCCCGTGTTTGAGCCCGTATGGGTGCTTGATTTATAACATAAATTCTACATCTTCTTGAATGTGTTAATTAATGATGTTTGCTGTATTAAATGCGATGGGTTAGAGGTCTGTGATATGCATCTTTACAGTAATAGTTTATTTGTTATGATGTGTGAGCTGATGTTATCGAGTATATCATTCAGTTTTTCAAAAACAGAAGGTTGTTTGGCCTTAAAGGCCGTTGCACACCTGCAGATTTTGTTTTTGTCTGATTTTTTCAGTATATTAATGCTCAAGCTCGTGTATAATGATGGTCTCCTAAACAGTGATTTTTCGGGCTTGAACAATGTGATATAACTTTATTTGCCCTCTGTTCATTGTTTGTAAACATAAACTCACTGACCAGCCGCTTTCACTTCTGTGCCACATGAAGCAGCTCCTGTATTATTAGTCTGAATCTTCACTGGCAGCCTGTTCCCGTTCCTCCTCTGAACCACAGAGATGTTTTCCTTTTCTATAAAATGTTCAGGTTTCATTATAATAATTAATAGATTGAGTAAAATAATATCATTTCGAATATATAAATACATTTGGATAGATTTAAATAAACAACCAATCTGTGTAAAAACATAAATCTGAACTGTAATTAAAAATATAAAAATAAAATATAATATAGACCATCTCACTACCATTATTTACCATCGTATTTAGAAATATTAATTTTCCCTTTTGTTTCTAAAATTAAAGGGTGTCCTGTGACTTTTGGCTTACCTCATACCTTACAAACTCTTGTTCTACATTCTCTGCTTGTGTCTGTGTTTTAAAAGTGTAAGTGCACAATACAGACTGTAATGTAGATTCTATTTACGCACGTAGTTAATGCGACGCAAATCAGCGTTCATAAAAATAAAAGATGAAACCAAAACATAAAAGTAAAACATAATATTTATAGAAGTTATGCATATTCCACTTTTTTTTTGTTTTTTTTAATTAACCACGTTCGTGGCTGCAGCATGTGGAGTGACTGCAAATTATTGGACTCAAATCCCGCCTCTGCCAAGCTGCCACTGTTGGGTCCTTAAGCAAGGCAAATGATAAGACTATATAAGTTGTAAGTGGCTCTGGATGAGGGCGTCTGCTAAATAAAGTAAATGTAAAATGTCAATGAGTGAAAAGAGAGATTTGTATTTCGTATTCTAATTAAGACCTGAGTGAACTTTGGTCAGATCTTGGTGCAGCTGTTTTATCATCATCTCACCTTTATAAAAGTGAAGAAAAAGCTTTAAGAACAATAGCTCCAGCAGATTTGTCTTGTATACCATGATGGTATGTACAAACTGTAGAAAAAATTCCTGCTGTTTATAGCTGAATTATTCATTCGGGATCATTCACGCTTTGCTGTAATCAAATCTGAAACAGTACTTGCCTCAAGCAGACTTTGTCTTTTTACATGCAAGAACCATGAGGAAGAGATATTAATATGTAAAGAACCCACAAAAAATTTCAGTGTGAAGAAGTTGTGATTAAAGGGGAAGCAACTTCTCTTGTGTAGTCACGGTTTGCTTTTATAAATCTGACACTGAGCAGAAAAACTTTATCTGTAAAGTTTCAGCAGCTCTGCTGTTAGCGCTGGAGGTACCAACACAAGCAATCTTTTTTTTTCCATCAGCACAAAGTGATAAGCTCTATTATGAAATCCCAAAGATGTGTGGGGAAAAGGGTGGTTAAAAGTAAATCCAGACTCATTTTACATTTAGAATCCTTTGCTAAAGCGATGTCATATGACAAGATTTTGGGAGGCGCAAGGACATAAAAAACGCTGCCGTCTCATGTTCGCGGGACATGACCCTGACGGTAGCACTGCTGACTCACAGCAAGAAGGTCCCGGATTCAATCCCAGAGTGGAGCGGCCTGGGTCCTTTCTGTGTGGAGTCTGCATGTCCTGCCTGTGTCTGCGTGGGTTCACTCCGGGTACTCTGGTTTCCTCCCGTAGTAAAAGACATGCGTGTTAGGTTTATGGGTGTCTACAAAGTGCCCCTTAGTGTGTGTGTGTGTGTGTGTGTGTGCGCCCTACGATGGATTGGCACCCTGTCTAGGGTTGTTTCTGCCCTTGCGCCCAGAGGCACCGGCTGGCCCGTGACCCTGTGTGGATTAAGCAGAAGAAAATGAATGAAGGATATGTATGCAGCGTTACTGCAACTTAACCCAGATACAATGCCAGTTAATTTTGCTTGTAGATAATTTTTGTACGTTCTACACTTTATGCTCTGCGCTGCTGTCAGATCAGTTTAGCTTTTTATACTTTATACTATCAGATCAGTGTGACTTTTTGCACCTGGTTGTCTCTTATTAATGTAACCATTTTACGGCCCACACATCGGCTACTTCTTGACCACCCTTAGCTCAGCATATCTGTCATTAAACTTTTTCCCCCTCAGCATCTCCTCCAGATTTCTCCAGAAACCAGCTTCGGGCACAGCTTAAAGCCAAAGCTGGCAGCACTGTGACTATGGAGTGCAGGCCTCAGGCTTATCCCACTGCCATCAGCTCCTGGAGGAAAGGCAACGAACCACTACAGAGTAATGACAGGTATTGTATACTCCTTCTCTTCTGCACTCTGTCCATCATATCTCTCTATCTGTAGCTCCCCTACCACTTCCTCCTCCCCCTCTCTCTTTCTCTCTCTCTCTCTCTCTCCCCCTCTCTCTTTCTCTCTCTCTCTGCTCCATTCTCACCCCATTTCCTCACCATCACATTGGCTACGATCTTGCTGCAATGTATCAGAGGGACAGAGCAGCAGCAGTCATGGTGCCTCACTGACCATAACACATATGAATTATTAAGGAGCCTATTAGCTTCTCCTGGTATGGGGTTGCACAGCATTTTGGGATTCTGTGATGTACCGAATGATTCGTGGTGGGAGGCCACAACAGAATATGTAAGCTCTGTTTGGGATTTTTTTCCTTTCTTAATGAATTTGCGTTAAGTTGCTCGGGGATTATTGTGCGGAGGAAATTGGGGATGTACAAAGGGCTCTGCATTATCCCACAGTGCTTTATCTGAAGAGCACTCAACCAGATGTCCCCGGTCCAATTTAACTGCAGAACACAAAAACAGCGGTATAATAGCATTCCCATATAGGGTTTATAGCAGGACAGATCCATTTTTTGCTCCGTACTTTCTGTGAATGCAACAAAACTTGGCGTTCATGGTTGTGCCACAGGGAATTTGTGTTCATAAAAAGGAAAAAAATCAGTGCTGGCAAGAACCCAGTGTTTCTGCAGTAGCCGTTAACAAAGGCAGTGATTTTATTTTATTTTTTATTTTTTTCACTCCAGCTCAAGTCATCCCAAGCCATTTTCTCACCATCTGTGGACATTCCTGAACCGAGTTCCACTGCACAACATACTATGACACATTCACTGCTGATGTACAGTAGTATACTGGTTTCCAATCTAGCTGCATTTCTTAGCCATTGGTGTTGTGATGGTTAAGGTATTGGACTTTTGACCCAAAGGTTAAAGCTTAAAATTTGATTATGTTCCACAGCGGCAGCTCTTGTAAGAATCTCTTAATCCTTGAGGCTGTTACACACCGAGTGCGATGTTTGTATGATTTTATTCGGATGACAGTAAATTAATTTGAGCTTGGTGGAATAATCTACACCAAATGCGATATTTGGTCAGCAAAAATGCCACACAACTTACTGACCAATCAATACTTGTTTATAAAATGTTCAAGATATTTTTTAATTTTTAAAAACATATAACCATTATTAAAGTAGATTTGAGTAAAAGCTTCAACTTAGTGTGCCATTTAATAGAAATCAAATGAAGTTAATGAAAACAAAAAAGCAGGTTTAAAAAAAAGCTCTTGTATGCGATGCTCATAAACCAAACTACTTTTTTCCACAAAAAGAATAGTAGAACAGTTCAAGCAGTTGGGGGTTAAAGACCTTGCTCAAAGAACCAACAGTGGCAGCTTGGAAGAGGTGGGGTTTGAACCCTGAACCTTCTGGTCCATAGTCCAGTATCTTATCCACTAGGCTACTACAGTCCCATGGTGCCCAAAATCAGATCTAGGCTGCTCAATATTGGTGTTAATATGTATCGTTATTATTGCTGTCTAAAAATGGTTTTCAATGTTTACACTAAAAAAAGTGTGATTAAAATCTTGAAATCATAAACTTGTATTGGGATGAGCAGTGTGTATTGTTACACCCCTACTTTGCCGTGATTCGTGTAACGCCAGGGTGAAGGAGCGGAGACAAACGCAGAATGCAGTGCCGGCAGGAGTTTATTTCCATAACAGAGAACCAAAAAACCAGGTAGTCAAGGTGCATGATAACTCAACCAAAACATAAACAGACCAAACAAGGCGGTAGGCGTCCCAGGAAGCAAGTAAGGTACATAAAACACAAAAGAACAACCAAAAACACGCGCTAGGGCGGGAACACAAATAAACAGTTTAAAGCTTTGCTAGGAGCGAGTCTATATACCGGCGCTAAAGCAGTCCCAGGTGTATGCAATGAGTGTGTGGAGCGGCTTCGTTAAGTGACGCAGCCTGTGGGCGTGACAGAAGGCGGGAAAACAGACATAGTGCCCATTTTTACTTAACACTGTTTGGTTATCACCACATTGATTCTCTTGCCATTGGCAAACTTTTTTGTGCTGAACACTTCACCCACTTTATATTGCCAACAATTGTTTTGTCATCCATCATCTCCAGCTCTCATTGAAACTGAATGCCTTTTCTGCGTTGTTTGCTGCCGGTGTGAAGGCAGGATGGACATCAGAAAGTTATTCCTGACTTTGCAGCACCAAGATGGTTATTGGGTTATTATGGCCCAGAAGGCTGCGTGAGTAATAGCAGGATGATGTGGCTTAAAATGCTGAACTCCATTACAGGCTTCATCAGCCTCTTCGTTCCAGGGGATGTTTACTGAGAGTTATAAACATAGTATATGTAGCCTCTACAATGCCATCAGCCAGCTATGAGCGCTGTGCCACCGAGCGATGATTTATGACCAGTTCCAGTAAAAACGCATTTGTATTGCCTTCTTGTTATGGCCCAGAAAGCAAAGATGAAAATTTGAAGTAATGGATCTCAAACTTGGTTATCTTTACTTGACCAATATGTGTTTTTTGCAGGATAAGTCTTCTTCCTGATGGAACACTAAGGATTGTAAATGTAACCAGGACGGATGGGGGCAGCTACACGTGCCTAGCTAGAAACCAGTTTGGGATGGCAAGCACCACTGGAAAACTGCTGGTCACAGGTACTTGTTAATTTGCTATTTTTGGGGTGTTGCTTTGACTCTTGGAAAGGCATTAGGTACTAGGAATATGTGATATTGGCAGAATGTCTGGAATTTTGCCAAAACTGATCATGATACAATCTTAAATATTTGCACAAGTCTTAGCTTTTACTAACTTGCTCTTTTTAATGAGATCTTAATTGTTCCTTAGTAATGATATAAATGGAAATAGCATTAAATTAATGTAAATGCACTGATTGACAAAAAACACACCAAGAAGGAGTTGGGATTGAATAAAACTTATTATGTATGTATGGATTAGGGGTGGGGAAACGATTTTTTGATGCATCGCGATTCGGACGTTAATAATTCTGAACAAATGTCAATAATAGATAATCGAGCACACTTGCATCTGAACGTGTAGACCAGTTTCTTACACAAGAACTTAAATATTAGCATTACTAACTGAGCTCTGTAACGTCTATTTTGAGTTTAATATTCTTGAAGCTTTTTTCTTTACCATGTGACTACATGAAACAAATCTATGGCTTCAAAATAGGTCCTAAAGTTTTGAGAACCAAAAAAACAGAAATCCGTAACCAAAAATGTAAATTTTGTAATAAAAACCGGTTTGTAAACAGAATATTTCTGTTTGTAATCGTCTATTTTGAGTTTAATATTCTTGAAGAATCCGTTTTCGCTTTCTTTGTGCCTTTTCTCCGTTGCGCTTCTCTCAGTCCTGCTCTCGCTTCAAAAACTCTCGCTTTTGACTCGCTTTCTTTCCCCAATCGGGGAAAATGAACTGGTGGGCGGTGCTTAACTCCAGCAGCCAATGATTGCCTAGATCCCGCCCCACTGTCAAATCGGGTCCAAAAGTCAAAAGCGAGAAACTATTTTAAGCGAACAGAAGCTGGTCTACATGTTCAGATGCAACTGTGCTCGATCGATTTATTTTCCCCCACCCACACAACATTGATGTTTCTCATGCTTAATACAGCTAAAACAGCCCATGGTCAAACTGACCGAAAAGAGCAACAACACGTACAAAATGAGTACAGGAGGTTCAAAACACGTCATAATTAATGTTTACCTAGTCATCCCAAATAAAAATAAGAAGCAAAAAAAGGTCAACCACATATTTGGTTATGTTACAGATTAAATGGGGTCAAAATGACCCCAACGTTTATGAGGATTAATCTCAGAAACACTTCGTAATTTTGTGGCATTCACCAAAGAAACCACAGCTTTGTTCATGAGCTTGTTGCTTGGCGTTACAGCCCTCAGATAAAGGTTTTAATTTGAGTTTTTTCCTCTCAGTGGTGTAAATCTTGTCCATGTCAGTTAAAAAAAACACAATAGCTTCAGTATTCCATGAGTCAATGTAGCAAGGCATTCAGCCAGACCTTTTTGAACACGAGGTGATGCTTTGGATTGACTTGGCATGCTGACTTTATAGATAATGTATTTTGTGTTGATGTTGATTTTTTGTAAATGCATGTTCACACAACAGAAGTTGCTAGACTTTCAATCACAAGCTCCTCATCTTCAGATAAAGGAGAAGATGAGTTCTTTAATGTCTCTCTAATCCACCATTTACACAGGTGAATAGAACGTGGATCAGGAATCTAATAACATTCCTTATTCCAATGTATGCAGCTCTAAGCTGTAAGCGCTTTAGTGAAAGTTCTTTGTGTATATGCTGCTTAGGCTTTGTGTTTAATATTTTTACCGCTTTACGTTTAACTGTTCTATTTAACGAGTATGGACTAGTTCTTAAACTACAGTTTCATTACATGTAAATCGGAATTATAATTAAGTGATTAAGTGATTTAAATATTATATAAAAGTATCATCAATTATAAAAATCAATGCTGCAGATCCACGAGTAGAGACGGGAGTTAAGAACAATAAGTCTGTCATTCATAAATCAGTGATCAGTCGTATTTTTGGAGTTCACTGATTAAATAAGTGGTCGTGTATACAGCATACTCTAATACAGAAATCAGTTTAAGTAATCCAATAAAAAGAGCTGGATCAGATTACTCAAAACATGTATACCATTTGCCAGACTGCAATTGGACAGTCAGCGAGTGTGTGTGGGCCTTCCAACACCGCTGCCAGGTCCGTGTATTCTAAAGAATTTGCTTTATCCATCATTTACCCATCGACTTTAGCTTTGAATAATTGAGTTTGTTCTCATTAAATCTGGCAACTCTTGAATTAAACGCACCACAAAATTAAAGGCAGTAAAACGGCTACCGAATTATGTGAAGACCCGTAGTACATACTCAAGAAAAGGACTAATTTTGTTATTTAATATTACAGTTTGAAGTTTAAGTCAAATATTTCTTAGAGATTATTGACTGGTTGCAAAGTAGAAATCCGATTATTGCCCGAATCATGCACCTGGAGGTTTCTCATTATCTGATAACTGAAGTGAATGTGAACTCATTGATCAGATTTTGACAAATGTTGATGTGTTCAGAGACTTTTTGTCACTTTTTTGTTTACGTCAAGACAAGTGTGTACGGTCCACCATACACTTAAGTGTTACCCCGAGACAGGGGTATTTTGTATAATTACAATGAATGTCTATAAATGAAGAATGAGGTGGCATTAAAGATGCTGTCTAGATAGAAGCGTAACACTTTTGTTATCAGCGATATCTCTGATGCATTTACGTATATTACAGTAACATAAGACTATGTTATTACAGTAATATCCAGACAATGTCCATTTTACAGAACGTAATGTGGTCATTAAACAGTCAATACCTGTACCCTGATATTGGATTTTGGCCTTAACTCTGACAAAATCCACAGCTTTACTTTAATACAAAAAACAAAAATAAAAGGCTTGTACAAATACTCACCATTTTGCTGTGGTGGATAACCCTGCATCCCAGGCTGTGGAGGTGGCATTCCTGCAGCAGTGGGACCATGCAACATCCCAGGCTGAGGAGGAGCTACGTGGTTAGCTTGGGACATTGGAGGTCCCTGAGAAGCCATAGGGGGCACCTGCATTCCTGGGTGTAGAGGCCTGGGAGGGGTACCTCCTTGGAGTGGAAATCCAGCAGCAGAAGTGGGTGGAGGAGGAGGACCTGAGTGGAAAGGTGAAGGCTGGGACACAGGTGGTACAGCTCCTGGGTAAGGAGATGAGGTGGGGGGAGGACCTCCAGGGAAGGTCGAAGGCTGGGAAGTCGGGAGCGGTGGCCTAGGTTGCGGAGGCGGCCCTCCATACGAAACAGTGTGAGCAGGAGGCGGGGCTGAAGAAAACTGGGGCTGAGAGACCGGAGGGGCTTGAGGAAACGTTTGCTGAGAGGCAAGGGGTGGAGCAAGGGGCTGAGTAGGTCCAGGAGCAGCAGAGAAAGCTGGAGCAGCTGTTGGGAAAGATTGCTGAGCAGAAGTTGATGCTCCATAGTAAGACTGAGGTGCTTGAGCAGGTGGGGGTTGAGAGAGGCCAGTAGACGACGAGGAAAATGAGGAAGGAGATGCAGTAGGGGTATAAGCGTTGGAGGCAGAAACCTGGGAGTTCACAGGTGGAGCTGAAAAACACGATACTACTTTAGAGAACTACAAATTACCCAATTTTACCCCAAACACATCCAATACATTTCAACAGTACATCTACTAAAACTGTAGTTTTGGGCTTTCTGTAGTTAGAGATATGATACTTACATTCACTAACCTGAGAATGACAAAACATTGTGCACGTGTTTACACGCACTTCATGGTCCGATTATAATCGGACGTCTACAGTTATCTGATTATTCTAGTGGTCATGTAAATAACACATTATTCCTCAGATCAGATTGATGCCTAGAAAACTTCTTACAAAATCTGCTAAAGAGAACTGGATTTTATCTCAAACCCTTTCAATTGGTTTTCTAACTCTGTGCATGCATGTTAATGTAACCCAGAAGTGACTAACAAAACCAAATGTGGTTGCCAGATCAGCTTATTCTAAGAAACTTCGCTTCTTCATTGACTCTGAAACACTACGTTAGATGTAGGTGGGTTTTGCTAGTAATTGTTTATCAATGCATCAGCACAGATATGCCCATCATCACAGCAGTACACTTAAGGAAGGAAAGTTTTGTTTACATCACATTAGTTGGTAAGATTATTGGATGTTTGCAAAAGTAGAAATCCTATTATTGCCTGAGTCATGTAAACCCAGAGTTTTCCCATTATCTGATTACTGAGTGCATGTAAACACACTGACCGGATTACTAATGAAATCTGATTTTCTTCAGTTATCGGATTAACTACATGTAAACACACTTATTGACTTGAACAAAGCTGGATATTTACCATAGCCTGGGCCAGCAGGAGAGGGTACAGTGGACCCAACTTGCATGCCAGCCATCTGATTAGTCATCTGTTGCACACTGGTTGGTGGTGCTCCAAACTGTTGGTTATATGCAGGCTGAGGACCAGGGAGGTTTGTTACTCCTTGAGTATATGGCTGGGACATTGGCGGCCTACACAGAAGGTAAGGTTACATCCTATTACTTGACATATAATACACACAACAGATTACCCAATGCACAGGTACGAATGCACTTGTTTAGTAACTTAATAACCCAACCCTTTTAACTGAACTAACCTTGTTCCCGGAAATGGCTTGGATAACAAATATTGGGATAGCACCTGAACCACACTCACTGCCCACTTTATCGCCTATAACTTGCAAATACCAGATTGGACCCCCTTTTGTTTTTGTGAACTCATCATCATGGTCATGAAAGCAGTTTAAGATTATTTGAACTTTGTGACACGGCACATAGGAGGTTGGTTCAGTGCGGTTGTAAAGGGATGTACATCAGGGTTGGGTGGTTTTCAACTACAATTCTGTCTGCCTCCCATATCCAGAATACCACCATACTGCCTAGCTCTAACAGACATGGTCAGCAAACACAATCTTGTAGGCTTTAAGTGATGGTAGCATTTAAACAATGAGCAACTGGTATTAAGGAGACCAAAAAAATAGCCCCTACATTAATAGAGCAACAGAAGTCTGAACTGCTGACATACGGGAGGAAGGATCCATGCTTTCATGTTGTTTATGCCAAATTCTGAAAGTTGCAGCAGATAGAGATATATCAGACCAGGCATTTTTGCTTGTTTAGATGACAGAAGTGGCAAACGTCTTCTGCTGTTACAGCCCATTTGCCCAACAAACATGCCACAATCAATGCCACTTCAACCCATTTACTTCCCTGTTCTGAAACTTAATTTAATTTCAGCAGTTTATCTTGACCATTTCTATATACCTAAATTCACAGAGTGGCTGCCACATAATTATCTGATTAGGTATTTCTTAAATTATTACCATGCAGTTGAACAGGTGCACTTAATAAATTGGCCTGTGAGTTTATGTCCAAAAATCTTATGGAATCTCTACTCCGGCATCTGCAAAACCTTTCAACTGTTTTTCACTTAACAGTGCTATGAGTGATGAAGAACCTCTCACTGTAAAAACCTGGGTATTTACTTTTGGGTTTAGTTTTACCAAATCTTAAGAGCATGCTTCATTGGTTCCACTTTGAGCAACATTCCAGGTCTTGATCACACTCAGAAAGTCAGAGAGTCACTGGACTCTCTCCAAGTTCTTAGGTTTCTCCTGTTAATTTGATTTCATGTTTATAAAGAATATATGCTGCTAAAGAATAGTATGTTAGTGTGTGTACTTTTTAGGATAAATAACAAATAAAACAAATAATGCATTGAACGAAGTATTTAAATAGCAATTTATTAGGAGTCTAAGCAGGAAAATCACTAAACTGTGCTGAACTCTTAACCTGTTCACAAAACGCAACATGATCCTTAACACATGACGGGGGTGTGCTTGTTACGGCCAAAGAAACAAACTCTGCTGTGATCAAATTTCTTTTCAAATTCTATTCACAATGGCCCTAAAACATCAACAGGAATCTAAACCTTTTTAATACACAAAACACTGAAATATGTATTGTTATTTCAACAAACAGGAATTCTCTGGAGCAGCATGTTGGCGCAAGTAGTTAGCACCGTCGCCTTGCAGCTCCAGATAGACCTGGTTCGATACCCGGTCTAGACTGAGGACTGTGTGGAGTTTGCATGTTCTCCCTGTTCTTGCATTTATTTTCTTTAATTTCCTCCCACACTCCAAACGCAGGAAGCAGGTTGATAGTTGATGTCTCTAATGTGTCCAAGTGCAAGTGTGTGTGCAGTACGATGATTTTGCCACTTAGGCCCAACTCACTGGAACTATAAAATGGGTTAAGCTTGTTATACGTGGGACTGTGGTGAGCTAGTGGTTAAGGTACTGGACTATGGACCAGGAACTTCAGGGTTCAAATCCCACCTCTGCCACAGTTGGGTCCTTAAGCAAGGCCCTTAACCCACAACTGCTTGGATTGTAAGTCTGAATTAATTGTAAGTGTCTCTGGATAAGAGCGTCTGATAAATGACACAATTCTAAATGTTATAAAGATAAATGAATGGATGAAACTCTCCACCATATACATATGGAAATGGCTGGAAAATACAGATTAGATAAAGTGCACCTGCTCATTTTTTACTCTGCTAGTGAATTAAACTGGAAAGTCACCAGCAAGTATTACATAAGTCAAAAGCCTTGCATACGATAACTATTGCAGAAGAAAGACTACAGATTACAGGAATTTGAACTGCATGCAAGTTTTAAAACGACAGCCATACTAAAGAATTAAGAAAACAAATCTGAAATTCTGACCTCTGGGGAGGGGCACCCATAGATGGCGGTGGTCCGTTTTGTACATTGCCCGGCCGGAACTGGGAATACGGCTGAGCAGCAGAGACAGGTGGTGCACCAGAGGCTGGGGGTCCACTCATACCTGCGTAATAAGGGTGGTAATTACAATATAACATATATAACAATATATCATTATTGCATTAGAACCAAACCAGATGTAATGGATGAAGAAAGGATGAGGCTCTGTGTGTGCGCATTCCTTCAAATGTCTTATTATTTTCATTATTATTATCTTATTGCTTGTATTAAACACTATTTATACATTCAAACATATGAATTGACCAATTTAAAGTAGTTTACTCAAGACCGAAGTGTTGTTTCCTAATACATATGACTTAATCGACTGGACCCTTGTAGTTGGTTATGGCATTTAATATAAGTTGCTGGCCCCTTTATTAGGTACACAGTATTAGTACCAGGTTGGACTCCCTGTTGCCTTTGGAACTGCCTTAATCATTCATGACATCGATTCAGGAAGGTGCTGGAAACATTTCTCAGACATTTTAGTCCATATTGACATGAGAGCATTACACAGTTGTTGCAGATTTGACGGTTGTACAACCATGATGGGGCTCTCCCATCCCACCACACCTCAAACGTGCTCTATTAGATTGAGATTTGGTGACTGTGGAGGGCTTTCAAGTACAATGAACTTGCTGTCATACTTAGGAAATCAGTTTAGGATAATCTAAACACTTATCATTCTTGAAGTACCCATCATGGTTAGTAACCATATTGGTTTGTAACAAGAGGTTATTTCACTGTTGCTTTTCTATCAGCTAAAACCAGTCTGGTCATTGTCCTCTCAACGAGGGATTATTGCACAGAGAACAGCCACTCACTAGATATGTTCTTTTATTTATTCTTTGTAAATCCTAGGAAAGGATATTTGTGAATCTCTGTAGATCACCAGTTTCTGAAATACTCTGAACAGCCGGTTTAGCACCAATAACCATGCCGTGTTCAAAGTCCGTTAATTCACATTTCTTCCTCTTTCTGATGCCCACTTTGAACTTCAAAAGGTTCACATGGCCAAATTAACAGATTCTGCCTTGTGGTTGGCTGATTAGATATTTGTACAACCAGTTGAACATGTGTACCTAATAATTTTGGACACCAAGCATTTACAAACAACAGCAAGTAAAAAGATTTTCACTATGAAACATAAATAGAAGGCTAAAAAAGAAAACAGGGATGAACACAGACAGCAAATGGCGCTTGGGGAACAGATGCTTGAACTCTGTGCACGCTGTTCTTCAATAAAGAACACCACTATTTGAACAATTTCAAATATGCAAGTTGAACAGCCCCCACTGCTTCAAACAAAGGCTCAAACATAGGCTTTGACATTTTTTCAGGTTAATAAGTCTAGAATGAATCACTTTCACTAATCAATTTCATAACGATACAACAATTGGCACTGTGTCAAAACACACCAAAAGTCTGCCAGAAAAGGAAAAGTAAGAAAGATAAAGGGGAAATGTTATTTATCAGCGGTTGTGGTGTACAATCTGGATGAGGGTTTCTGTTTTAAAATGATGTCTCAGTATAAGACCTACAGCTGTCTGTGTGCATGCAGGAGAACCCGTTCTACACTGTTTACTCAGTATAAATGAGAAGGACAGGCTGCCAAGCACAAGTAAACCAGTTACCCAAGTCAAGAGGAGAGGAAGAGGACAGGTCAGAGACTAAGTTTGCTGCAAGAGCCTTAGTGGGAAAGCTTGCATAAGGAGAATATCCTGAAATACAAGAGAGACAGAGAGAGAAAGCAGTGAGAAACAAGGTGGGTGAAAAAGCAACTGAAGTGTCAGTAGTTCCGGAAGCAATGAGTCAAACTAGGGGTCCCTGAACAGGGCTATATCTTCAGGGACTTTGTCTATAACAATAACTGGATTATATATTTTTTCATGTATATATTAATCTTAAAGTATATGGATCACAAAAATGTGCTAATGTAATAACGAAATATCCCCAAATTGTTGTGAGCAGTATATTTAAAAGCGGTCTGAATCCATCTCTCTCAACCACCTGAATTGGCACAGGATCTATTGCGATCTAACTGGTGAGGTCTTTCCACCCGTTTTCACTATATGCACTTTTCATGCGGAATGATTCAGTTAGTTTGCCGACTGTATTTTAGTTCTGGTTTTAAGCCAAGGTTGTCTATAGTGTTATCATTTTAGGGACTGTTGTAAACAATTAACTTTGTCACAATCTTCATATTCTGAATAGTGATTAGTTCACAGACGGTTAAATAAGTTTGCAGTCGAGCTGTCTTTAACAGTAAGTGATTTCCTACAAAGTTTGCAGACTGCCGTCGTTCCAAAACCAAACCACGTCCACTTGAGTGAGGGATAAATCTTACACCCCAGACTGCGAGGCTGGTGGTGTCTGTTGCTGCGTCCCATTTCAGGGGGCGCGTCCTTCAGGGGCCGAATTTAAAAACGGAGAAAACACTTGTTTTCCATGGTAACGAAGGACACAATGGATGTATGCTCTGTCAGCCAACACAACCCGAGCTATACTGTGTGTGCTGTGATGCAAAGTGGAAATTTGCCTTAGAGCAGAGCTTCTCGTTTCGGTTTGGACTTTGCAGAGGTCTACACAGATCCCGAATTAAGAAGCAGTTGTATTTTATCTCCTGGAGATGTTTGTACAATCATTTTCAGTCATGCATTTTGGGTAGAACTCTAGCTTGATCTGTGGCACTAGCACGCCATACTATGGACTTAGTGTGCATGCGAAGTAGCCTATGCTATGCTACATGTCACAGTGAAGCTGAACTTGAAGGTGTGTGTGTATGTGTTTTTTTCCCCACAATGTTACATACTCAATAACATTAGCTTGCACATCATCATTACTGTTGTTATTATTATTATTATTATTAAGTTCTATTTATTACTGCATAAGTGTAAACTTTGCAACTTTATTTGTTATTACTAGTACAAGATATGCTTTATGCCCACCCATACTGCTATAGAACACCACAGAAAGTAGTCTGCTAACTTTGTGGCAAATACAACATTATCCATGTTGACAAGCAAAAGATTAAACATCTTTGTAATGAAAATACAATTACCTTGAGGTGTTCCGGATTGGTAAGTAGATGCGGGCCCATTGTACGGTGCGTACTGAGCCGTATAGCCTCCCGGCACCTGCTGACCCCCGTAACCAGGCTGAGCATAGCCCTGGTAGCCAGGCTGAGGCTGTCCATATGGAGAAGCCATGCGAGGTTGCTGGTTGACATTCATTTTCAGTTCATCTCTAAAGCTAAAAAAACAAGAGAGTGAGTATCAGTATGACAATATTCAGCACTCTCCATCACTTATCCAGCAGTTCTCCATCAAGCACATCAATATACAGGCAGCATTGCTTATCATTGTCAATGCTTTCTGTCATGTGATATGGACTTCATCTGGGACTGTGCTGGCCTAGCAGTTAAGGTGCTGGAGTATACATCAGAAGGTCTAGGGTTCAAATCCTGCATCTGCCAAGCTGCCAATGTTGGGTCCTTGAGAAACTCACAATTACACTACTTACAAAATTGGGGGATATTTTAAAATGAATATGATGCAATTAATAAAGAAGCATTTGACTTTATTTCATTAAACAAGATCCCTCTAGCCTGACTAGTCTGCCAGTTCCTGCCGCTGAAAAACATCCCCATAGCATGATGCTGCCACCACCATGCTTGACTGTAGGGATGGTATTGGCCTCGTGATGAGC
>JAUZSU010129278.1:0-16975 GCA_034780255.1 Parotocinclus maculicauda
GCATTGTAGTCACTTGGTAAACTTGCCCACCCTCCAACACACACACACACACACACACACACACACACACTTCTCACTATACTTGTGAAGACTTTCCATTGATGTGGTAATTTCTGTAAGCAGATATGTTGGGCTCTTTTGGTTTTTCAAATGTGTTCTGCGAGAAAGCAGTTAAAGGAGCAAGGACTTTCAAAATGGTGCTCACAAGTTAAAAGTATCATATTTTACTATCATTGTAAGGACTTTTGGTCCTTACAAATATAGCAAAACAGGAAACACACACACAAACTGGAGTGATTTAGGTTCTGTCCCTGACCCATCACTCACTCACCTCTGCTCTGCTCTACCTGCATGCTAACAATGACATCTGCACTGACACACACCCTCCCATAACACACAGTGGAATTATTGCACTCAAGGGTGGACTGGCTACAATAAGCAGCCTGGGAATTTGCTGTCCACCAGCCTCAGTTTGGCGCAGCAAATTGTAACTGGCACAACATGCTTGTTGATCAGTTCATCATTAATTAAAAAACACAGTCCATTAATTTGTATTGTGTTAGACTAATACATGATGATTCATATAATTTCCCAATGAGTCCCTCCCCATGTCTTTGTGTACTGACAGAATGAATGAATTCAAAGTTGAATTAAGTAATCATCTGACACCTAACTGGACTTATTAGCATGCTTTTAGTAAGGGAATTGTTTAAAATATTGACAAAGTGTTTAATGACAGACCTCATTTAGAACCAGTAGACTCCACAAGAGCAGAATAGATTTACAACAAAATGCACATAAAGACAACCATATTCTTACTAAATCTCACAAGACAAACTATATTCGCAATGGCTTTTGTTTCTGATTTCCTTTTTGAAGAGTAGTGTGTAAAATGTTGGAATCCTACAGTGAATGGTTACAACATAGCAGGCCAGAAAATATACTTGAAAGGTGCAAAAAGATCTCCCTGGCATGTAGCTCAGGTAGCTGGTTGGTTAATCATCCTGTATGATGGACTCTTGATGTCCTTGTGGTTGCCCTGCTTCTTAATACACACAAGCACAAAAAAAAAGACAGACAGAAGACAGAAAATAACCAGCGGTTAAACAGAAACTACAACCTGCTTGATAAACCTATATTGTTTTGTTTGCATAAAATAGACATCTTGTGACATTTTATGTACATAAAATTCAGAAAGATGAATCATTTTGGAATGTGCCACTAGTTTATGCCACAAAAATAAGCATGGATATACCGACTATCTAATGAAAAGATTCCAACCTTAAGCTGTCTGTACACAGCACAGCAGGGCACTCTGTCATACCATCACTGTCCAGCCCCATCAAGACGTTTTCTTCTCAGTTGTCAGAATAAAGACCTCCAGATTGTCCTGAGACATGATGCTTCACAGTCTGATCTTGATGAACTTCATTGTTGAAAAGCCCCTCTCACAGACCACTTGAGTGACTGACTTAGTGTGCAGAAATTTGTATGCCAGACCAAAGACGCTGTTATGCATCTGTCAACAAGCTGGATTGGTTTAGAATGTGAAAACAAGAGATTGCATGAAGCACATTTTGATACCTAGTTCCTCATCATGTGGTTCTCCATCTTCATCAGGTTTCTCATTTCTGAAATCTTGGCCTTGTAAATGTGTCATATATAGAGCTTCTTAGTCTTCATTCTTATGCCAGTCTTCTTTGTTCTTTGTGTATCAATTGTGGTACTGTCATCAAAGGTGATTAAATACCTGCTGAGACTTTCTATGGCTTTTTTTCTGAATACTCTTCTCTATTATGTCTGCAAAGTGCCTTCAATCCAGCTGTGCAAAATGCACTCTTTCATTTGATTCCAACCAAGCTCTGGTGGCTTCTTTGTCCAATTTCCCAAGAATTGCGTTGTGGACTTGGTGGACCAGTTTACCTGCTAGAAAAGGTTTCTTCTTCTCATTTTTCCAGTTAGACCATCCTGGACCTGAACCTTAATGTGATTCTGTAGCGTTTCATTTGCATACACTACAAACTGGTCTGCTGCCGTCTAAACACATTTGAAATCGCTAGCAATTCACTGAACTGTGATAATGTCTATGCTCCATGGAAAAGGGTTCAAATTTCCTGAGAAACACCTAGGCAACAAAAAGGCCTCATATTTGAGATGTGACTATCTGAATGCACTGGCTATGACTCAAGCAGTGAGCTTTAGTGTTGCAGTTTCTCCCATGCCTGATAATATGACAATCATGATTACAATCACCTTTTAAAATAATCTGTTTGAAATAACATCATTTTGTTTAATTCATCACTAGCTCTAAATTGCCCGTCTCAACTTTTTAATGTGTTGCAGGCCTGAAATATGGAAATAGATGTTTATTAGCAAATAAAATGAAGTTAACCAGACAAGACTAACAATATCTCAGGTTCATACTGTCTGCAATAAATTAAACACCAAAGTAAATTTAAGAAACACTGTCCCAACTTTTCCTGAATTGGGGCTGTAAAACCCAGCCTTTCAATGACTTTAATTATGTTAATCAAACGCTTTAGCACCTGACACCTTGTTTGAACTTAAATAGTGTGCTGACATTTGCTTAGAGCTCAGTAAGCTTTCAAAATATGATATTGGCTAATAAGAAATATGTATTAGGACTTTATGTGAATGACACTTTGTTCAAGTTCCTTACTTGTGAGATACTTGTGAGAACAGGTATGCAGGTATTTATGCCACCCATAACATATGCACTGGCGTATTTAGAAAAGGCCAATATAGAGCAGTCATATAAAGCCATAAAGAGCAGTCCAGTAAGTGAGACTGTGCGCAGTAGGTCACTTACTAAAAATTCTATTGCTCCTTGCAGTAAAATGTCTTGTGAGCATCGATTTATTTGAGCACATCTTGGTTTGGATAACCATTTATTAAAAACAGTCCAGCTCTTTTGAATAAGGACATGGGAAAATGTATTCTCTGCGTGATTGCGTTTTGACACCATGTCTCTCTCGCTTCTCTTTTTTCACTACTGTTTTCTTGGCCCCTGTGTATCAAGCCTCTCCCTTTCTGTCTCTGCATCTGAATTTCCCAGATGGACAGTAATTCAGAGGTTCAGTTGTATTTAATTAGTAAGAACACATCAGGGAGCAAAACATATGTATGCTTCGACTAGTTTAAAACTCTTTTTTTTCTGTGGAACTGGATGGTTGTCACATACAGCTGTCTCCATAGAGGTCCCTGCAAAATTGTCTGATTCATCTGTTTGTTTAAAAGGCATAAAACAGACATTATCTGGACTATGACATGAGCAGTAAATTCTGTATTCATTAAATTCAAGATGAGCAATCCAACGTTGATATTGGCAAATACGTAAATGATGCATTATGTGAAATACACTGCTCACAAAAATTAGGGGATATTTCATTAGGGGATATTTCATTTTGAATGACTTATTTTTTTTGTGAGCAGTACACTTCCCATTCATTCTGTTTCTTGCAATGCAACAGTAAATAAAATAACTTGAAGAAGGATATCCAGTCTGATAATACTGATACATCAGGGTGGGCCATGATCTATTTTCCTTTTATTATAAATCTGATCAGTGTTTCATTACTTGTGTACTGTATATAGTTATCCATATGTTGCATTTGTGTGCACTAGTTAGCTCACTGCTCACACTCAGCTTCACTCTTGCACTTATCTTTATATTTTATGAGCCATTTGACTGCTTACAGACCAGTTCTAAATAAATGTTTGATAGTTAGTAGTATTCCTGGCATACATGTGTCTTTTTTGATGTTGCAGTATGGATGATGTGCTGTAATTTTCTTAAGAATCGCACAGTAACGTTTCATAATGGACCTCTAATTGAATGTATTTTGATTTGTATCCCATCCCCTCCATCACTATTTGTTTAGAACCATGTTTTCCTGGATCTTTTAGATCATAAAGTATTTAATAATTCATTTTATTTCTGCCTTATAGGCTAAAATGTGAAAAAGCAGTAATAAGTAGTCTAGAAGAAAATTACTAACTTTACATATTTGTTTGAAGATGAAGTTGGTCATTTATAAAAAACTGACATTTTAGAGAAATTTAACGGATATTCTTTAAACATTTGTGCACCAAGTCTGACTAGTTAAAACCTTGTAAATGGTTAAATCTGCAGCAGAACACCAGCACTGAACCCCAAAGGTTAATAAAATCATGTTTCCCATGTATTATTATACCACTGGCCACATTTAATGCACTTCTCACAATAATTAGGGGATATTTAATTAGAAGAATATTCATTTTGTGAGCATTATGTATACAGTACCATACATTTTTGCTATAGTACACACATACATCTAATGAGGAGAGTGGAGGTCATGCTCAATCCAATTGCGTGCTGTTAAACTGAACAATATGTTCCAATGTTCCCAAAGTGTGCCAGGATGTCCACTGTGCTATGGGTGAATGTCTTGGTATATGCTTGTGGTATCAGAAGAAAATGGCATTTTGCCTCTTGGTAAAAATGCCAGCACAAACCATATGTCAGAATTGCATGGTCCTGTGATGTAACTGGGCCATATGTTGATAGAAAGATATTCATCGTAATGGCAACATCTTTATCAGGGTATGTTGAATTGAAAGTGTCACAGTTTGTCCAAAATGAATAAAACAAACATAAATATAACAAACATTCTTTAAAATAATCACAGCCATCCCTTTGCATTTTTGACTGTCACAGTATCACAAAACAATGCCCTTGCTCTCACTACTATTTACTGACCTTTATTCAAGTTTCTTGTGAGCTTTACCATACCTTAGCCTTTTCATCCTATTTCCTTCCGAAAAAGTGGTGTCTTGGCAACCTTTAAAAAAGGCCATCCCTGAATAAGGCTCTTTGGACTGTAAAAAGGGCCACCTTGTGATTCAGATTAAGCTGCCAGATTATGCTGTTTCACATGTGTAAGGGGAGGTCATATTAATACTTGACACTGTAGCCTATGGAAGCTCAGATTTTTAATACTGCATACAAATGAATTGTATTTTTTATGTTATTTTTATAAAGAGTTAATAGTTAAAACAATGGTATTCTAATACTATTCTGTAACTAATCTGACAGTGGCCCAGGACTTTATTGACAGAAAAGATCATTTTCAGCATCATCTTGGCACTTTGTTTACATATAGGTTTAGAATATGAATGAAATCTAATCACACCCAACTTGATTCAGGTGTCTGCAGATATGAATGAATAAAATAAAATGTCCCATACAGTGATACTTTTCTTACAAATGCAAATTATGCATCAGTTAAACAAAAGGAGCTGAGGATACGTGGGGCCTCATTATAAGTTTGTTGTGGTTGTTTTGTGTGCTCGCCAATGACATCCACTTACTTTTTACAGTATTGTTTTCTACAAGTAACCATTTTAATTTATTTTCCATTGCCTGAAATGTGTTCTTCATCTATTGCTTTGTCATTTGCCTTCACACATTGGATCTAACCATGCTTCTTCCACTTCCCTGTCAATGTAAACAACATATATGTTCTTGGGTTACTGCATATGCTTTATATAAATTTTAATGCAGAGTGCACCTCAATATTCCACATCAGTACACAATAAATAATAAAAAATCACTGCTTTTGTGTCTACCATTCAATGCTGTTGATGTGTTTACTTTTGTTGTCAATATTGTTTTTAGGTTGCAAGGTTTACTTGCAAGGTTTGTTTTTACTCCTAAGGTTTCACTTCTTAACTGGGCAAACACAATGGATAGAGTGTTGCTTGCACTTGTTAATGGTTTATAAACATTTATTGACAGGCCTTATTGAGGTTTAGCATATATAAAAAAAGGCTGCTGGCTAAGTGGTTGCATGAGGACCAAACTGCATTAAATCAGTGTACAATGCAGAAATAGTTATATTCGGTTGTACGGTTATACAGGGGTGTCTTCCTGTGGTTGTCCACTGAGAGAATACAATGAGAATTAATGTAATGTGTGATGACAGCAATTAATACATAAATGTTTGTTATTGCTGACCTGCTACAATAATTCACAGTGTGTTTTTGAAGAATCCATATCCTAATTTATCTCCTGTTACAGATGTTATTTTTTGCATAGTTATGACCTCACTCAGCTTTCCTACTGGTCTGCTGCTGTGGAACTCCTTGTCTCTGGAGCTATCAGTCACATATACACAAAGCTAACTGACTAACTGATTTGATATTTGATTTTTTTTTTTATTTAAGATTGATGTACATTGATTAAACAGTATTTGTTGAACTGAAGTTTGCATGTCCTCATTCTGTCCATATGGGTTTACTCTGGTTAATTAGGTTAATTGGTGTTTAAAGTGCCCCTAGTGTGTGAATGTGTATGAGTGTGCATCGGAAGTCAGCACATTGATCAAGCAAGTCATTAACCTTAATTTTCAATTTTGAACTCTTCATAGGTGCACTTGGTCATGGTGATCTTGGTCATCATGGTCATCTTTTACTTCTACTACTTATAGCCTAATTTTACCTTACCTTTAGATTATGAATAAAAATTCAAATAATGGCAAATGTCCTAGCCCTGAAGCAACAAGTTGTCTCCCCAACATCATAGTACCACCATCATGTTTGACTGTTTGTGCTCATCGTGATAATCTTATTGTTAGCTTTATATCGGATGTAATGGGTTCCATGCCTTCTAAAAGGCATTTGTGTGAGATTTTGCACATGCAGCACATCATTTTGAAAGTAACCAGCTGTAAGACGTACAAATTACATCACTTTATTTTACATTTATTTACATTATTACATTTATTTACATTATTACATTTATTTACATAACTTTACAATTATATTGTTCAATAAATTAATGTTGTTTATCATAAAATGTGTTTACAATAGTACAATTATTACATTATTATTGAGCATATATGCCCTACTGAAATAGTTGGGGTGTAGAATAGTTGGGGTGTAAATAAAAAAATCTTTTTTTAATATACCCCCGAATACCCACACCTAGGAAGATTGGTAAAGTCATTATATGACATTAGAGTACCTTCTTACAGCAGGTAAATGGTGCTATGCCCTCTGAACAGGTGGTCAGTGGAGTGGTGTCCTATGTGCAGTCATTTGGTGGAGGAGAGTCCTTGATGCTGGCAGTCAGTACAATGTCATCTTACATGATTGTAGGCATGGTAATGGCTGTCAGTGGAGAATTTTGTCTAAATATTTTCTGGACACTTGAGCTAGACTAGATACTACTAGTGACTTGGGCAGTACTGGATTTTCTGGGCACTTTGACTGAATCTGGTCCACCGGATATACAGTCTTGACTTAAACTGTGTATTCTGGACCTTGGACTGTGTGGAAACCCAGTGCATTTGGTCTGGACTAGCATCTTGGTATGCATGGTCTGGTTTGGATCTGAAAGCACGCAGTCAGTTGTGAAGCACCTATGTCTTCATGCTAATGACATCAGCCCTCAGATTGTTTTATATGTTTTATTGGGCCTGGTGTACAGTGTTGTGTACAGCTGTTTCACATCTACAATAATATTTTAGTTTTTTAACCAATCTTTACCAACCTGATGAACATTTTAGGGATTAGGGATTTAACCCAAACAGTTATTCTTCTCAGCCGTCCGGGTGGTGCATTGCCGCAAGTGATTAGCTGTCATCTAACAGCTCCAGTGTTCCCAGTTTGATCCTGACCCTGGACTCAACCTGTTCTAATTTGCATGTTTTTTTTTTCTTCAGGTACTTTGTTTTCCTTTCACATTCCAAGGACATGTGTTGAATTAATTGGAATCACTAAATTGCCTAAATCGCAGTTGTAACCTGGCTCCTGACATAGATAAAGCCATCAATGCTTACATGACATCATTGATTTTCTTATCCACTTAATCCTTGTCAGAGTCACAGGAAAACTGGTTCCTAGCTGATGACAAGGTGCAGAAACAACTCTGCACAGGGTGCCAATCTATCGTACGGCTCATACACCCATACACACATTCACACACTAAGGGCACTTTGAAATTAGCCTAATACTCATGCCTTTGGAATGTTGGAAAGAACTGGAGTTATAAGTAAAGTCAAATTTGAACCATTTTTTCATAGCTGGGTGGATTATGTCCCTAACACAAGTCTGTGGAATCTGGGTAGAAACTGGAGAACCTGGAGTAAACCAACAGAAACATGGGGAGAACATGCAAACTCCACACAGGCAGAGTCCAGTGTGGAAATTGAGCCAGGGACACTGGAGATTTGGGCAACAGTGTTATCCAATACACTGCCATGCCACCCTTATATGACATTAATAAGTAAAAAAATATATACAACAATTCTCTGAGATCTAGGTCATTCATGTTTAGTAAAATCTACTTGACACAGATGACTGACTAGATAGTGGGGTGGTATGCTGTTATTTATTGTTCCATACATGATGTTGTTAATATTCTGCACACACAGACTGTCTGAGAGCCATTTATCATGTTTGTGAATGTCTAATCTGGCTGCTATTTGCAATGGTTTCATTTTCATGGCTGTCTAGAGGATGAATAAGTACAGATGGAGGAGAATCAGTCCTGTTGGCTTTCTAATCTAGAGAGTGAATGGAAAACGCACTCAGGAACTGCTATACCTCAGTGGCAGGTTTAATAAGGGGTCGAGATTTGACCCTCTCACAGATTTGCTAACAGACCGCTTACAATTAATAACCAATGTCTTGCTCCTGCATTAACTGCTGTTAACTGTATTAATATTGTATTTTCCATTGCAAGACTGTAAACAGTGCCATAAACAGAACTATACAGGTAGAGTACTAGCTGTACAGGGTACTCCAAAACCTGTAGTAGTTACATAAAGCAATACAATGGTACATCAGTTCACCAGTTAACCACTTCGTAACTGAACACTACTGAACACATTTGTCTCGGTTGTAATTGTTTGCTTGGTACCTGCTTTAACCTTTACGTTGAGCCATGCCACTCATTTCAGCTGAAACTCGATGCATGATTCAGTTCACAGTGATTCAGTGGTTCAGATAGCCCTTGCTTAGTGAAGATTTTGGTTATTTTTCATGTGTTTTTCTCTATATGTACTTCTACACTACTGCATTCTTAGTGCAAATCTACATGGATCCTAAGGGCAGCACGGTGGGTCAGTGGAAAGTATGGCCGCCTCACAGCGAGAGGGTCCTGGGTTTAATTCCAGGGTGGAGTCTGCATGTCCTTCCCCTGTCTGCATGGGTCTACTCTGGTTACTCCAGTTTCCTTCCACAGTTCAAAGACATGTGTCAGGTTAATTGATTATTCTAACTTGGCATAGACTTCAGTGTATATAAATGGCCTTTGATGCCAATATGCCAGTCCATCACAGGGCTCAGCATTGGCTGCTGCCGATGAGTGCAGGAAGACTTAATGCAGTTACAATAAAAAAGAGACTGTTAGGCTAAACAGAAGAAAAACTGTAAAAAAGAAAAACAAGTTTAGAACATGTGATAATCTCTGTCAAATTTACATTTAGTCATTTAGCAGACGCCCTTATCCAGAGTGATTTACAACTTATACGTACAGTCTTACAATCCCAACAATTGTGGGATAAGGGTCTTTTTTAAAGGGTAAAGGGACCCACCACTTGCAGTTTGGCAGAGATGAGATTTGAACATTGGACATTATGCAACATTGTTCAGTATCTTAATCACTAGGCTTCAGACGCTTTCTTAGTCCATAGCCTGAGACAACAACACAAGTTTGGTGAACTCGCTAAAAAAATATTTTTGAGGGCTGTTTTTGTATTACACCAGATAGTGACAGTATTTCTTCTATGATTTTAAAATAATTTAGTCAAGGACAGACAATTTAAGCAAACTGTTGCTTTTTTTAAAGTTTAAAGTACCTGATCTAAAACTATTCCACTGAGATCAGCTTATCAGCTGATGAAAAAAGCAACGTGTTGCTTGCTTTTAAAGTGACATTTTCTTTGTGTAAAGGACTGTTAAATACTCTGTTCTGTTGCCATAGTGCTAGAATTGTTGCTTAGGGACTTTGATGCTTAATAAGACTAAGTTCAGGCCAAAACAGATTTCTTTCTCAAATCTGAATGTCAGACAGTGTTCTACACTGTCACATCGTCATTGCTCCTGAATAAAGTACTGTCCTACTCTACCTTACAAATCTCTCATGTCTTTCATGGCAAGTGTTATGGGATATAAAAGCCACATCAAATTCAATCTTCCCAGTCAGGTTGAATCATGCCTGGAATCTGATTGTAATCCGATTCGAAGCCACGCACATATGTGGCTTGAATCCTACTGTTTTCAGCAATCCAGACAGATTAAGATCTGATTTGAGCTTCTTGTGTGAACACAGTATATTAAAAAAACATCAATATCAGACTTGAGTTAAACAGACAAACAAGTGAATGATGCAGTTGAAAAATAAAGCCTTATTGGTAGTTATATTATTACCAGTAAGATTGCAAATGTGTAAAGCTCATGTATTCGTGTATCAAGTGGAAAATATTTTCGCCTCGCATATGAACTTCTCCAAAATTACATTTTGTAGTGTTACATGCTGGAATTAAATTTCACTTAACAGGGTTGTTTAGCATGTGACTGACACATACACTTTTTTGCTTAGCAATGTGAAAATTAATTAAGTATTGTATTTAAGCAAAACTCAAACATATGTTCCTATATGTTACCACTCCTGTGTAGCTTTATTAATATGCTTAGGGTTGTTGGCTTGGTGGCATGTGAACCTCTGACCTAGTCTGTAGTTTATTCGAAACTGGAACTGTTTGATACCACTCCTTACTTTTATTTTGTGCATACATGTTTTGTGTGTGCTTTGCAACAAGGCTAAAAAATTTGTGTTTTTTTTGTTTATCAGAATAAAGGACTTTTTCCTGAGGTTTGCTTACTCGACACCATGCCTCTTGGTATACTCCCAGCATGATTTCATGTGACTTGTTCAAGGCTAACTTGAACTGTCCAGAAAATAGTTGTCTTATGCACAGCTTTTCCAATCTTCAACTTACCTTAGAACACTTGGTTGCTTCAGTGGTTATTGTCCTCCTTAATAATTTACTGAATTTTGATGGATAGCATTGTCTGAGCAGAGTCACGGTTGTGCCATATTTATTACTTTTCTTAATAAGGAATTTAACAGGGCTCAGTGACATGTTCAAAATGTGTGATATATTTTTATAACCACATCCAGACTTTTGATACGTTTGATACGTTTCTGTACTGAGCTTGTTTCTTGGTCTGTGTTATTTGTGTATATATGCGTTCAGAAAGAACAAAGTTGCAAATACTTATGCACTTAAGGCAATGTATGACTCTTTGATTATTTACATTTTTAGATATGTTCAGGTTTCAGGAAATTTTCAGGTTTTAGAAAGACTTGTTCATATATATAAAAAAAATAAAATTAATAATAATAATAATAATAATAATAATAATAATAATACACCGCTTTTCACATCCAGTAGACTGGGCCTGTATATAACATGCTATACTTTACAGCCAAATGTAACAGATATATGTTTGGAGTACTAAAATGGAGTTTGTCTCCCCTGCTGCAGTAACAATTACTCTTTTGAACAAGTTTTCCATTTAATTTTGGAACATTACTGTAAGGTCAGACACTGATGCTGACAATAAGCCCTGGCTCACTCTAAGGGTTGGAAACGGGCCTCTGCATATTTTGAGATTTTCAGAGCAGTCCATTTTGTTTCCAGTGTTATATCTATGCAGATTTCATGGCTGTATTTTAGAGGTGGGCGATATTTCAACTATACTCAGTGTCTTGCAGCTTGTAGTGTGTGGGATGTAGTAAATGATCACAACATCGAGTACAAATTGTCACATATATTTTTAATCTGAGGCTGCAGGTTATGTTTTCCTCGCTATCCATTTTATGGCTGTCTATTTTTTACAGACAAAAAAAAAATCACATACACTCACCTGACCATTAGCACCATTTTCTTGGGTGAATGAGTCTGACATTTAGGTAAAACCTAAGGAAAGTGCCTGGAGCAATTAAAATTTGGTGTGTGTGTGTGTAAGTGAGTCAGCCATGTCAAGAGAATAAAAGTAACAGCATTATTTACAGGACTATGCCCTTTACATATGGTCTTGTGCAAAGGTTTGTGCACCCCTGGTCAACTTATGTGTTTCGCTGAATTTTCTGGTCCTTTGTCAGGTTACTAGTATTCTATTTAATATTCTCTTATTTCTCGCTTATAATGTACATGCTACCTGTTTATTATGAATCTTCACTGATTTTAAGAGTGTAATCTATTAGTATACATTATTTGCAATACTATATAGTGTTGGTTATGTAATCATTTTTATTCACTGGCTATAAAAATATGGTTGTTATTAATTTTACATGAGCAGCAAAAATATTTAAAATATTTTGTCTTTGATTTTTATTAGATGAAATTTGTCTTAAAAGAAATTTGTCAGATTATTATTATTATTATCAGGAGGACAAACCTAAAAATAAGTAAGGATGAGCATAATATATAGAACTCTGATAACCAGATTATAAGATGTTATTGTTGGCTGGGCCTGCTTTATTCTCTATTTACATACACATTTATATTAATATATTATATTATATTATATTAAAATAATAAATAAATAGATAATATGGGTTCTATATAAGGAGACCGAGCCTATTTTAGCTATGTGCCTTATTTTTTGTGGTCTTGTATATGCATTTATTTAAATCGGATGATGCATTGTTTGTGTAATCTAGGATGCCCAATAGACTGCTGAATTTACAGAACATAAACAGTTTGTTCTAAACTGGAGATACTGATATTACATTATTCATTTGAGTTAAACAATATCCCCCAATATTACATCTGTGCACTGGTGGTAATTAATGCATTCATACAAATGAATAGCCAAAATCTATGATACATTTGTGTGCACATGATTGTTAGTTGCAAGGTTATGGACTGCATCAGGACTTCCTTGTCATAACCCAGAACCTGTAGCATTCTATAACCTTACCTCTTCCCAACCCTCTGCCCCCTTACATCCACACCACCTGTCACACACGCAGTCAACTGTTCCAAAGTTGCAGCTTTGTGCTCCCAGACACAACCTCACAACCTGTTCAGCTCAAAATAATATTCTGCTGTAGGCATATAAAAGCCATTTGACATAAGGTTGTGCTATTTCACTGGACTGCAGTGTATGTAACCTGTTGGCTGAGACGTCTTAGCTTTTCCAGTATCCAAATTTGACAGGCCTTGTTATTGGACCATGCTCATGTGTCTTGTTTTGCAGACCTGGTTAAATCAAATGAAGCTCAAGACTAAGCGATAGGACTACCAGGTACATTTCTCTTCATTTTTTTTTTGAGAAAAGGAAGAATTTAGTAGGGAAATTTTTGTACAGAAGTTACTGGAAGCAAATGAGCCTAAGCTTGTGCCACATACTATCTTGATCTGATGCTTATGTTCCAGTTTCGGAGTGCATCACACACTTTTGTTGTGGTTTCCTATGCTTTGGTGTTATTGCACTATAGATTTACAAGCAAAGTTCAGGAAGTTTGTTCTGCTCTAATGCTTGAATTATGAAATAGCATTAAGTGAAAGCTCTCATGCTCTTTGCCTATTAGTTTGCTCCTAACCCTTACCAGCAAGTTCTTAGGAAGTTGGCTTAAAGCCCCTCAAGAGTTTATTTGATTTGGTAAAATAGTCCTATATGAGAAAATGGTGAACTTTTCAAAATGTTCAGAATTGTGAGAAGCTTAGAGATCTTCATGTGTTGGAAGTATTTAAGAAGTGTGTGCTATATCAAGTAGTAATTTATTTAAATGATTTGGCTCAAGCTGGTATGTTAGTGGGTGAGTTTTGTAAGCATGTTTCTGGCACTCGCTTTCATCATGCTGCTGCTATATGACCAGCTGGTACAAAAGAATATGTAGAATCAGAGTTCCTTTACATGCTTAGTGGTTAAACTCACGCTCACTCTCTCTCCAGGTGGGGTCCCAAACAATAACCTAATGGGGATTCAAAGCTTGTGCTGATTTTTAACTGGGCTGGCGTGAATCCTGTGAATTAATGCATGGCTACCTGACAAGCCAGCTACACCAGAGGCAGAAGTCAGTTTCATTCATACTGGTGCTGACTCACTAATATAGCGAGCTGAGTGGAGAAAAGCCAAAAGTCATGATAATAAACAGTGATACATGCGAAGAGTGAAGTGCACCAAAACTATAGGACTTATATTGCTTAGCCTCGCTACTACAGTCACAACATATGATACAGTAGTGGTGCTCACGTTCTGAGAGGCATCAACCAAAAGCAATTACTTTCTCTGCATCATACTACATCTGTGACAGGATTGCACCAAAGCCTACATTACTGCCACCAGTATTCACCACAAATCAGGTGATGAGAACACTGAGTGCGAGAACACCTGCTTAGGTAAAAGGACCAAGATTTTCCCTTATAGAAAAAGTATTCATACCCTCCACTGAGATCTTCTGCGAGGTTTGCAGGGAATAGCCTAAGTCAGTCTTTTAGAAACAGAAACAGTCTTTCGAGTGCCCAGCACATCTCTCTTTCATGTTGCGCATATATACTGCTCACAAAAATGTAACTATATATCCCATAATAAAATATCAGTTAATTTTTGCAAGCAGTGTACATAATTCTCTACTGCATCTGGATCACTGGACGTGACTTTGACAGATTAACTGATTTCAAGTTGACCAAGTTAGTCACAAAGGCATATCACATGGTTAAAACAGAAAGACTTTGCACCAGCCATCCACATGAGACAGACCTTAAATTAAAAAATGAACTGGAACTTGGTAGCCAGTACTATATTTATATGGATTGCAAAAGTTGAGCAAATTTATTATATACTGTTAGAATATACATTTATTCTAAGAATAAGTCATTTTAAATGAATCTATTAGCTTATGTGTGCTTATGTACATGTGAATAAAACGTGAATAACAAAGATTTGTTTGGTCATATAATTTGGTTTATGACTACCAAATTGGATGGGCAAGGTGGACAAAAAATAAATTTGTACCGTGATAGTGCTTCATCGAACCCAGGTGCATACA
The DNA here is from genome assembly GCA_034780255.1 of Parotocinclus maculicauda. Taxonomy (NCBI): domain Eukaryota; kingdom Metazoa; phylum Chordata; class Actinopteri; order Siluriformes; family Loricariidae; genus Parotocinclus; species Parotocinclus maculicauda. The sequence goes on from JAUZSU010129278.1 coordinate 15,071, forward strand.
CCAGCAGGTCATTCATGTACTTCATTCAGCACTCCTTGGGAACATCTGTGAGAAGTCACTACATTAGTCACTCGATTGTGAATAGCACATTACAAAGCCAAATGGCATGAGTGTGAACTGCCATAATACATCATCCATCAAAAACTTTTCATGGGCACTGTCAGTGAGAGTGGCTTGCCAATAGCCACTACAGAGATCCAGCAAGCTGAACTACCACGACACAGCTCCGGGTCCAGTATGTCATCAGTACATGGTAGCAGATGCAAGTCAGTTTTGTAACAGCATCTAATGCCAACAAATTTTAGCTAAAGCACACTTGCCTTTTTTGTCTTGACCAGCATGGTCATTGTCATCAATGGGCTGCTGAATAGTTTTATCACATTAGCAGCCAGCATCTCTTTGATTTTTTGCTGCCATTTGGTCCAGGGCAGGGGATGCAGAAGCAGGTGCATTGGCATTGTTGGTCTCCATTTTGTGCTGTAACAAGCACATATTCTTTCCTAGTGCAATTATTGGAAAACCTTGTATACTACCGTCGATATGTTACCTACCAAACCTTAATTTTTATATAATTCTATACTAGGAAGTGTTCTATTATAATTGACACATGACACAAGATGATCACAGGAATAAGGATAATAATGGACATGAATCCTGCCTTAGGCTTAAATATACCAGTCTTACTACGTTGCGGGTTGAATGCATTAGTACACTGTTTCCAAGGACAGACCACAGAAACAACAAAAGCATATTGATTAGCCGTCTCTGATTGATGTGCTGATAAGCACAAGAGTGTCATGGATTGACTGAAAGAGGCCTTGAGTGAGGGGGCTGATGAGGATTTAGTTGGCGTATTTCTGGTTTGCATAACACTGCATACGTCATTCAACATGACATCATACATTATGCACATCATACATTAAGCTTTAAACAGGTGTGGAAATGTGCTGCAAAGTAATAAGTAATAAGAATAAGTGTTAATTGTGTATTTCTGGCAATTAATAAACTTCAAAGTAAATGAACAAAAGAAGATCTAAATCAAATCAATATTAAAGTCTGGGAATTTGTCGGATGTGTTGTTTGAGCTCTTGTAGTACTAGTTAATAAAACAAATACTTAACATATTAAAATAGTATCATTCTAGAATTCATAATTCCATGCATAGATCCATTCCTAACTCATTTTATTATCTGCTTAATCCTTGATCAGGGGTCAGGATAAAACTGGGAATCTTGGAACTGTGAAATGACAAGTGCTAACCATTAGACACTTGTTCAGCAGTCCCACCATGTCAGCAAAAAAGTATTAATAAAAACTTGATAATATAAATCCAATAGGATTTTAGGTCAAGTTGTGATACTAATTATATAATATATATAGGATATCTGTATTTGAACCTCTGTACTAAAGATTTTTGTCCTTGTTTAGTGGTATTAAGAGATGTCAGTCTGTGCCTCAGCCAGGAATTAGGTAATTTTTCAGTTATTTTTGTTACGGTATGTGGTAGGACCCATGTATGCGGGACCGAGGAATCCCACAGCGTATAATAATAGAGGGGAAATAATATATAACTAAACTGAAAAGGGGAAAAAGGAGCGGAAGGCTTTCTAACATATGAAAACAAAAATGTGAAAAGGTGCGCCGCTGTGTTGCGTTGGTTACAGTGCATCCGGAAAGTATTCACAGCACTTCACTTTTTCCACATGTTGTTACGGTACAGCCTTATTCCAAATTGTATTAAATTAATTTCTTTCCTCAAAATTCTACACAAAATACTCCATTATGACCATGTGAAAAAAGTTTTCTTGAGAGTTTTTAAAAATGTATAAAAATTAAAAAACAAAGAAATCATATTTACATAAGTATTCACAGCCTTTGCTTAATACTTTGTAGAACCACCTTTGG